>KZ807119.1:19981-34328 GCA_000696205.2 Oncopeltus fasciatus
CCCGGATAGCAGGAGATCCAGGTTCGAGTCCTGGCTGGGACAGTTAGATTTTTTATTCTGTTCCCTTGCACTAAAAATTGTTAAAATTTACGTGGGATTAAATACCACAAAAAATAATATTTATAAAACTAAAAATTTAAAAGTAAATAACGAGAGTCATTTAAACAGCTTGACAATGTCAGCTCCTTCGAGCATAAGACGATATATTCGTCTGCCTCGGAGGTTAAACTCTCGACACTAGTGTGGGGAGTTTAATAACTTATCAGACTTGTCTCGGTAGCATAAATGGAAAACGTACCGGCCCGGAAAGCAGGAGATCCAGATTCGAGTCCCGGCTGGGACAGTTTGATTTTTTATTCTGTTCCCTTGCACTAAAAACTGTTGAAATTTACGTGGGATTAAATACCACAAAAAATAATATTTATAAAATTACTTTGTATATTATTTTTGGCTTGCAAGATAAGGGTCTTCATTTACTTTCTTATAAGACGACATAATAATGAATTTCTGTACTTTTTCAAATCTTCTAGAGAGGACTCTCTAGTCCGAGGTTGTTTGATTGAGCTTGAGTCCGAGCTCTGCCGTCAGTGACAGGACGGTCAGATCAAAGGGTTGGAACACGACACCGGCCCGCAATTAGCGGCAGCCCTGATGAGGGAAGCCTCCGATCAAAGTGACTCGAGGGACTCGTTAGCGATGCATGCCTCCCGACAAAACCTCGGTAAGTAATACCCTTCAAGAGGCCCTACAAGAGAGGAAAAGGGCTTCTCTCAAAGAGGTGGAAAACCTTGCGGCCACGACTCCAGCATCTGCTGGCGCACGTGAGGACTCGAAGTTTCTTGAACTCGGAGAGCAGGCTGCATATGACCTTCCTGAGTAAACACAACATGGAGGCCTTCACTGACCCTTATAAACAGCTGATTTAATGGGTTTTGCTAGGTTTGTGTAAAAATAGTAATCTACTCACTCAAAAGTATTTCTTAAAGATGGTAATTACCACAGACAGATTAACAGGATATATGACTTAAATTGTCATTTATCACGACACATTATTCAGCTGACCTCCGTTTATTCCATCTAAACTATATAATTTATTAAATATTTTATTTAGTTGTGGTTTTTATTTCACGTAAATTTTAAACAATTAATGAGAGGGAATAGAATAAAATTATATCTAGCATGTAGAGATATCTAGCGCGTCCTGGTAGCATAACTGTTTAATTGCACCGGCCCGGATAGCAGGAGATCCAGGTTCGATTCCTGGCTGGGACAGATAGATTTTTTTTTTATTCCATTCCCTCTCATTAATTATATATATAATTTATTGAGTATCAGTTATTATGGCATTAGCTCATAATATAACGATAAAAATGTTACAATATACATGAAATTCTTATTAGAAATATCCCTTATTTGTAAACAGTTGAGATAAATTAGCACGAAAAAGCAATATATTTGGAAGACAGTTGGAGGGGTTGCGCCGATACTTCGCTAAACCCCGCCCTGGCGTTGTAACAATTTGCATGTGCTTGCTCAGCGCCCTACGATAGTTCATCCTTCCTCCTGCCCTTCACAAAGAGGCTATAGAGGACTTTTGCACAGAATATTTTAATTTATAAAATATATCAACTTTAACAATTTTTATTCTAAGAGAACAGAATAAAAAATCTAACTGTCCCAGCCATATTTACTTATTTAATAACTTATCAGAATTATTTAATAACTTATCAGACTTGTCCTGGTAGCATATTTGGTAAATGCATAACCGGGCCCGATTAGCAGGAGATCCAGGTTTGTGTCCTGGCTGGGACAGTTAGATTTTTTATTCTGTTCCCTTGCTCTTAAAATTGTAAAAATTTAGGTNTGGCAAATGCACCGGCCCGGATAGCAGGGGATCCAGGTTTGAGTCCTGGCTGGGACAGTTAGATTTTTTATTCTGTTCCCTTGCACTAAAAATTATCTAAATTTACGTGGGATTAAAGACCACAAAATAAATAATATTTATATCAACTTTAATATGTTTGTAAATAAGATATTTTAACATGGTTTTTAACCTGTTAAAAATTTGTGAATAAGAAAACTACTGTATGTTTTCCAAAAATGCAAAGGAAGTATTTCAAGACCATTTTAATTTTACATTTCTATTATATATGAATTGAAGAATAGTAACTCTGCGAAAAATGGGTGTACGAGAAAACCAATGTACTTTGTTTAGAAATGATCTTAACATGTGTTTAAAGCCCATTTTTCCAGCCTTTTTTTTAAAACTCCTATACGCTCTTGATTTCCGCCTACATTCATACAATTACATTTTTTCTTTTCTTTAAATTGTTAAAAATCTGCAATTTTAAAAATAAATTGGACCAATTTTGGCGAAAAATAAATGTGCTGTAAAGTTCTTGTTGTATTCATATTGGCAAAGATGACTAATATTATATATTTAAATCGTACTGGGAGCTCGCAAAAAAACTCTCTACCTCAGTCGGGGTAGCCCGGAACTCAACCTCTGAAGTGCGGGGAACTAGAAATTATTCTCAGCTCCCTCGGTTAACGCACCCACTCGGAAAGTGAGAAACCCGGGTTCGATCCCCGGCTGAGGTAGAGAGAGTTTTTTTTCTAGCTACCTGTACGATTCAAATTAATAATGAAATGTGGTATAACTTTACCACAATTACCATCATCATGTGAATAACTGATGTTAATTCCAACCGAGCTTAATGCAATTGGACTTAAAGTGACTTGCAAGATAAAATTATCATGTATCCTGTATTTTGCTTGATTTTATTTATTTTTTGATTATTTGGCAAATCAAAATCTGACAACAAGGTTATGTGTGTCCCCCCTTTCTAATTTAAATATAACTTCATTGGTAGTTATCGGGAATTCAAAAGGAATCAGCTTATTGGAGGATACTCATGTCAGATATTTTAAATATTTTTTCTGATCCTACCTCCTAAATGACAAAAATTATAGCACATTTAAGTGTGTTTAGGTTCTTATAAGCTCTGCTAAATTTGTAATCATAGATTAGGCTTGTATAAACTATGGTACTGTTGTATCCATCAATTTACGTAGAAGCAAGTTTGAAACATATAATAATGTTTTTAGCAACATTCTATAAGGATTATGGTCTGGTATAAACTAAGATTCTGTCCCGGGGTGAGGGACGGGGCCCTGGGTTTGGTGGCATGAACCCTTGACTTCTCTTATCTCCAAAGATCCTCCAAGTAAAGTAGACACCAGACATTAATGTCAAAGAAAGTTAACATAAACTTACAAAATCTAAAAGGTTATTTCCACCACCAATGAATATAGAACTATCATGCCTTCTATTATCCGTATTACTTGGTTTCTGCAAACCCAAACAGAAGTTGGTTTGCAGAAACCAATGAAGACGGATAATAGAAGGTATGATAATAAACTTACAATTTCAAGATAACTAGTAATAGTAGTAGATCATTGGAGGGCAATCAACTTATAGGCCCTAAAAATACCCTTTAATATATTTACCATAAATTAGTCAATAAAATACAGGAATCAGGATTATTTCGACCACTATAACAACCTAAATTAATGCTTTAATAAATTATAATAAATAAATTATTATTAACTAAAATAATAAATAATATTTCATTCTTTAATTTAGATTTTCCACTATTTATGTAATATGTATTGGTGTTATATAGATTATAATATGACATGTATGAGATACAATAATAAATGTTAAGGCGCTGATAACTTCTGCAGTTGAGCGCCTTAAAACTACAAATAAGCCTATGTTAGCTAAAGGCTTATAAGCCTAAATGTTGGGGGGTTGTTGGGAAAATAATAAGGATACGCATATGATTTGCGGTAGAGATCCATGTCAGCAAACTACCTGCTGAGCGAGAGGCACCCACCCCCAAGCACAGGGTGGGAGCCGAACTCTCCAGGGAAATCTCACTAATCCCGGCCGCATGAATGGGCCTTTCAGAACTGCCCCCTCTTTCATTAACATGCTCTTTACCATCTGCCCCAGTGTGGTGGACATTACACCGAGATAAATGAAACAAGTCGCCCATGAAATCCTCGGGATTGAGACCAGCTTCTTCTATCTCGCTGGCCTCGGGCTCCCTTTAATCTTCTGGCCACGAAAACCACTTTGTCCCACATTAACCCTCAAACAGCACAGCTTTTTCCAATTTTTCATAAGCCTCTTATGTGTTCTATCAATAGGAATATTAGAATATAATTTTAGTATACGTCCCACTTTTTTTGTAATAATAATTTACTATTCAATAGTCAATATATACTGTTGAACATATATATAAACATACTAGTAGGATTTTTTATTTTATTCCATGTCCTGATTATATGAATATTACTAGACGAAGTGGGAATATATTGAAGTTCGGCAATTCTGCGAAAAATTTTTACTTGAGATAACTTTTGAAGCTTGTATAGATTTGCTCTGTGACAGGAACACAACTTCCATTCCTATATAACAGGAATATGGAACTAAAACTGTCTAGAAACACTCTCTGAGCATTTCTGAACAATGTCCTGTAGTTTTCTCATATACCCATTCCTCGTGGTATTACCATACTTCCATTCCTATATAACAGGAACATGGAAGTAAAACTGTCTAGAAACACTCTTTAAGCATTTCTGTACAATGTCCAGTAGTTTTCTCATATACCCATTTCTCGCGGTATTACCATACTTCCATTCCTATATAACAGGAACATTGAAGTAAAACTGTCTAGAAACACTCTCTAAGCATTTCTGAACAATGTCCAGTAGTTTTCTCATATACCCATTTCACGTAGAATTGCCATACTCCCATTCCTATATAACAGGAACATGGAAACTGTAAAAACCGTCTAGAAACCATCTTTAAGCATTTCTGAACCCATTTTACGTCGTATTTTATTATCAATGACAGATTTTGATTTGCCAAATAGCCAAAAAAAAAAAAAAAAATCAAGCCAAATTTTAGTGGACGTGATCAATTTATCTTGTAAGTATTTATAAGTCCAATTATATTAAACTGAGTTAGAAAAAATGCCAGTTACATTTGAAAATATGAATGCATGATAAAATTTGCAAAATTATCACAAAGATTTTGTAGCTTATTTATTTTCGTCAAAAAGGTTCCAACTTATTTCTCGTATCATATTAGAAGTGTGCAAATTTTTTTAACTGTTACAATTTGAAGATTTATAATGAGATTTTTATGTAAAGTGAAATTGTTATTGTAATATTATGAACTAATGCCTCAATAATTACTAAGTATTTTTTTAAAAGTGTTAAACCATTATATTGGTTTAAATTTCATATATTTCTCGTGAAGAAGTTTATGTATATTGAGATTTATAATGGCAATTCATCTCACATAATTTTCCAATATTTATTACGAGCATAATCAAAGAATGATAACAGCTTCGGATAGATCATCATGGCTGGTTATCTAATGAATTGGGATTGGAGCTTTGATAATGGGCTTTAGGAAAAAAAAAAAAAACGCGGTTAGAAAATAATGGAGAATTAATTTTGAAGAATTTACATTTTGTAAGAGGATACTTTTGAAGATCCGCTGGGTGGATGAACCTCGCCAGTTTTCGTTAACGATCACGGTCAATAAAACTGATGAGATGGCACTAAAATTTCTGAGGATGGGGTTGTGACACTAAAAGCAATCAGAAAGAAAATAAATATGGAAATTTGGAAAATAACAAAAATATAAAAATAACTATCAGGCCTGATAAAGTTCATTCTTCGAAGTAAATAATTTCTTTAATTAGTGATTTTCGTATAAAGTGATAGAAATATCTGTAGACACTCCATAGGACCGACATTGTTGCCATTGGAAGAAATCTAGCGATACTCTAAACCTCTTTAAGGCCGGTGTAGTAGTTTCCTTGTATGCCAACCCCCTACTTCGCCAAATCTCTTGTGTCTAACAATGTTACCTTCAGCGCGTAGTGACAGTACACTATAAAAGGACAGAGAATCCCCTCCTTTAAAGTTAATACGGCCGACGTAAAAGTGCTGAAGCGCATGAGATTGAGTGCTACAAGACCCCCCCCCCCCCCCCATCGCAATCCCTGGATATTGGAGGTATAACTTGGGAAGAGTACAGCTTCCGTTCACAATGCCTCTCTACAGCTGACTTAAATTACAATATCAGCTGTGTATCCCATCGCTATTATATTATAAATTACACTAAGGAACATTTTTGAAACTCAATTTCTGTTCAGTTAGATTTTTAGCTAATTTATATAGAATTAGGCATTCTGGTTTCAAAACTGTTTTTAGTTTTCTTCTATCAAGTCACGTTCACATGCTGGTCTAGGCCTGCTTGTTTAGTTACGTCTGTTATACTGTGGTGAAACGTTGTGTGTCGGTAAGCAGTATTTAGTATTTCGTTACGGAAGTGTACAGAACTACATGGTGTGTTTGAACTGAGACGTTGTGTGTCGGTAAGCAGTATTTAGTATTTCGTTACGGAAGTGTACAGAACTACATAGTGTGTTTGAACTGAAACGTTTTCTTATGGCTACCTCTACTCCAACACGTCGAAAGTGCGAAAACAGCCTCGATTCGTTTTGTTATATATGTGGCAGTTTTACCACTCCCAGTCATTCGTACATTTGTCAGACAAGTATATTTTGCCTATTTTAAAGTGAAACTTGGTGATCAAGATAAAGCATGGGTACCTCATAAAGTGTGTTGAGGGTTTACTTGTGTGGACTAAGGGAACAAGTGCTACGCTTCCATTTGGTATAACAATAATTAGGTGCGAGCCCAAAAAATCATTCAAGTGATTGTTACTTTTGTGTAGTGAAAAATTTGGGATATAACAAGAAAAACAAATGTAAAATAGAGTACCCTAGCTTACCGTCAGCTATGCGCCCAGTACCACATTCAGCAGAAGTTCCCGTGCCAGTTTTCAATGAATTTCTCTCTTTGGAAGAAGGGGAATACGAATATTGCATTCGAAAACATTGTTAAAGACTTTCTTGGAAATACATGAGCATTGTATTACTCCGAAATTGTCCAGCAACCCTTGGAAAGCTTCCAAAAGCTAGGTTGCAACATGAGCATTAAATTGCATTTTTTACATAGCCACTTTGCTAATTTCCCGTACAATCTTGGTGCAGTGAGTGATGAGCAGGGTGAGCGTCACTATCAAGATTTTAGCATCTTGGAAGCAAGGTATCAATGTAGATGGGACGTACATATGATAGCTGATTATTGTTGGAGCATCAAGCGCGAATGTACACAAACCAAACACTCCTGAAAAAAGCTACAAATGCAAATTTTTAAGTACTGTTCATTAATTAAACAGTTTTATATGTATGAACTCGATTTAGCTCACATTAAATGTTTTATAAACTGTATCTTTAGTTCGTTTTTACTTCATGTTCTTTTAAATGCATGGTTTTTAAGGATATCCTGTAGTTTAAAAAGTTGACGTGATAGACAAAATCTGAGGTTATTCTCAGATTCAGACGCCAAGAATTAGTGAAAAAACTGTGTCAGATCTAACACAACAAAAAATTTGTTCCCCAGTGTTATACTCGAAAACACGAAGAAAATAACCAGAGTTTCGGTCGGAAAATATACCAAACTAATGTGTATAATTTTAATTTTATAAACCAACGTTTCGGATTTCAGTATAAGACATCATCATCAGAGCTGGTGATTGAACAGAAGAGTTTCCAAGTGGAATTATTAAGTCCTTTACATTTGGAGACTATAAGAATACTGAGAAAAACAATATTTATCCTTAATTTTCGGGTTTTTATTCTACTATTTTAGTTTTTTATGGCTCTATGTGAAAAAACATTCTAATACCACATGTTGATCCCTTTCTTCAATCAGGAACTTTTATTTTTTTCTCAAAGGTTTACTGTCAATTCTGCATTTACCAGAATATTAATGTGTTTGCGGGTAAATTTGTTGACCGTCAAGTTCTATGAAGACGGAAATATCAGGAATTCGGTCTTTGTAGCTGTAGAATTAAAAACTAATATGTAACCAAAAAAGTTTGTATTTTAGCCAACGTTTCTGCCTTTTTCAGTGCAAATAGGATGATAGGAAGAGGGAGACTCGTACTCAATAGTGTCTACACCATGACTTAAAACTTTTATGGTTACAAATTAGTTTTTAATTCTTCAACTACCAGGACTGAATTCCTGGTAATCCTCTCTTCTAATTAATGGGCTTGTTTATAAAATAATACTTAAGTACTTTTCGAAATGTTACAATATTTTATCGAAATCTACGTTCGTATCAAGACAAATAAAAACGAAGAGGTTACATCATAAATTTTAATATGAAAAATATGGAAATATGTATAATAAATTCAAGCCGAAATATTGGTCAAAATAAAACCTTTTTATTAAAAATTTTTTTATTTTATTTAATATCTTATGATCGGACTAAATACTGAACCAAGAAGCTTATTTTCTGAAACTATCAAAGTTTCATAGAATATAAATATATTTATTTTTTAATTATAAAAATTACGTGAAACAACTTTCACCTTTTCTTTTCTTGTATACTTTAGAATCAAATGACGAAGAGTGTTGTCAGTTCAACAATACTGCATACATTTGAGCAATTAGATCAATTACCTGAATGTTAGGAATAACGAGACAGACAATCATTGGCAAGGGGCGCTTACTGCCAGAGAACAAAAGGGCCGGGAGGAAATCGGATCCAGGGGCGGCTATTGTCGGCCAGGTTATGATCCGACTAATCAGCCTTCGGGGGAGGCTGTAACTCACCCCCCCATAAAGGAGTACTGTAAAAGTGGCCCGCTCGTTAGCCAGGCTCAGCTACTTATCGCCGCCAGCCAGAACTCTATCTCTCCCGCACATATCTGCAGGAGGGTGGGACTTCACGGGAGGATTAGGGGAGGCTCATAAACAGCCGAGGCTTACGGCTTGTAGGACTCTGCTGGGAGAAAAATTTCTGATAACTCTATTTCTATTAGGATATCACTAATAATGGGGGGGGGGGAGCTGTAATCTGCAGGGGAACCCCTAGAGATAAGCCTGTCACGTAAGAGCTTCGTGAACTACTCATCGTCCTGGAACAGAAATATTTCTACTCCATGTGATGTAAGGTATAACCTAGACCAATAAAGAAATGTGTGTTCAATTTAATTGCTTAATAAAACTATATATATTACGGTTCTGACTCGAAATAGTTTGCATTAATCTTACTTGACATTTCAGTCATAGCCTTCAACCCTATTCGACCGATTTCTCTAACTTTTCATATAAAAGCACCATGCCAAATTTAATTAAGAAAAGCAATTAACTGCGGCTTCTATGACGTTAATTTAACATTTTAGATACAGGTAAGCTCCCACTTCTAAGTGTTTAATTTTGATATTTAACTCCAAAAAAAATTATTTTTTCAATAAATAAATCTGTGTCGATTTTCATATTTCTACACTAAATATTACGCCCGGAAAATCTAAATTAAAGAATGAGATATTATTTATTATTTTAGTTAATAATAATTTATTTATTATAATTTATTAAATATATAATAATAATATTTAAATAAAAAAAAATCCATTAATTTAGGTTGTTATAGTGGTCGAAATAATCCTGATTCCTGTATTTTATTAACTAATTTATAGTAAATATATTAAAGGGTATTTATAGGGCGTAATAACCTAGAAGTTGATTGCCCTTCAATGATCTACTACTACTACTACTACTTTAATATAATGCATTAAAGGGTATTTATAGGGCGTAATAACCTAGAAGTTGATTGCCCTTCAATGATCTACTACTACTACTACTACGCCCGCTATATCGAAAATACGGTTTTTACTTGCACGTGACATTTCATGTTATGCCCCTCACATATTGATCCGATTTTGAAAATTGTGGCACACATACACATACAAGTATATATTTATATTTAAAACTGTCAGTTTTGGTAACTAGTGGGTAGGTTCTGAATTTGTCTACAGATTAATCTTTTTTTACATATTTCACTTATTAAAAGTGTAGGATTATATTTTAAGTTATCCTTTGAATTTCAGACTTCAGAAATAAATAATGGTGAAGTGGTGGGTAGTATACGTTCGCAGAAGAAACGCCTTTTTGGAATAGAGTCTTAAGAACATTTAATATGCAGAAAACTGTATTCAAAAAATTAAATCGAAAAAAAATGCATATATGTGATGGATTAAAAATACATGAAATATATAAGACGAAAAAGATAGAATAATGTGAGATCTGTTGGGTTATAGAAATAGTTCGGTGGAAATGGTCGTAGTTTGCCGAATATGTTTAAATATAACATACATGTGTAACCATACAATTTTTATTATGGACTATATTTCGTCCTGAATAGAAAGCTAGCTTGAGAGAAAGCCATTACCACCCTGAGACACTGAGACATTTTTGACTGGAGGTATTTTTAATTATACCATCCTTAAAATGTTTAAATAATGTTGTTAGTCTTTTTCACCATGACCCTCACTGGTTCGTTGAAAATAAGACTAACACTTAAAAAAAACAAAAACAAAAACTGCATAACCGATCATCTTGATTTCTATATATATACCTAATTAAATGAATATACTCTAATACTTAATTAAATTAATTTCAATACATCTACTTGGATAAAAAACATATTTGTTTTTAAATGCTTTTAAACTTTTCTTATCTCAAAAAATGATGAAGAGGCCAATACATTTATCAAGTTATCTATCAGTTAATTATGTTTAGTCAAACGTTGATTTTTTTTATTGTTTCAATAGAAAATATTATCTATAAATAAGAAAGTATTACCCAGCACATTACTAGATACAAAACATGTAGTAAGTAATTAATAATAAAGGTTTTTTTTTAAAGAAGAAAAATAAATAAGAAATGCTTAATAAAAATAACTATATATACTTGGAATTTAGGATGAATTAATATCAGTGCAATATAAAGTATTGTACTAATATTACAGGTACTAAAGTGTTAAATAGGCCAAGTGGAAGATTTCGCAATAGAAGAATCTTTATGAACTAATCGATCTTGAACATTTCAAAGTCCCATTGGTCTTCGGTCCAGAACTTTCAATCGTTTAAATAAAGAGAGCTTGACTGATCTTTGCAACTGGAAAATCGATTAGAGTCGACAGATGACAAATCGATGGCTCACTTTGAACTAAACAATAGCGAGCGTCGCGGGATTTGGAACCCCTACCTCGCTGGTTAGATGAAGAGGCTACCCAGATTCTAATGGCAGGGACAACCACCCCTCACTCTCTCTCTCACTCTCTGCAAATATTTGAGCGGCACCCCATTAGGGCGGTGTCATGCCGGCTCATTCCAAAGCAGGATTACATGAGCTCGATAAACAAATCGTCTTTCAACAAGTACTCGCTCCCCTCCAGCGAGGTACACCAACCATGTTTTTAATTTGTACTTTCTCTTTTCCGAGAGAGACGAGACAACATTTCGCTTGAGGGGACACAAAAAATGTATTTAACGGTTTGCGACAAAGGGCCGATGTACCGAAGTTGAAAAATAAATATAGCCCACTAGTCGAAGTTACATTCTTATAAATATATTCTTGCTAGTGTAGAGGGAATTGAATAAGAGAACTAACACGTCCTGGTAGTATAACTGGAAAGTACACCGGCCCGGATAGCAGGAGATCCAGGTTCGATTCCTGGCTGGGACAGATAGTTTTTTATATTCTATTCCCTCTCATTAATTGTTTTTACATTCTTATATGTTTTCCATAATAAGTATCTTTGGTAAAAACAATGTAGATTATTCAAGATCGAAGGAATTACAATCATAAGAACATATATTTTGTTAATTAACGTTTTTGTACTTCCATAAATAATAAGAATACAAACAACTTTTCATTTTGGTCCCGCTCTAAGCCTCCCTTCCCTTATCCCTGCTTCCACTGACGAACTTCATTAATGTTTCCTTTATTGTAAAAATTATGAACGCTAGAGCACATATGGACAAATATATATGCATATATTTTTGGTTGTCCACATTCGAGCAACTATTGACCTAAAGTTAATTAAACCAAATTCGGCATATATTGGCTTCTTTTTACATACTGAGGACTAAGCTCGTAAATCAGCTTAGCGGGAAGATCAGAATTCGAAAAAAACAAAATAGTGATCTTCGTTTTTTATTGGTGTTATGAAAAATATGTAGAACATAACTTGTGTAGAATGTATTTTTTATTTTAAAGGTGGAAATTAAATTATATATATANCTGGCTGGGACAGATAGATCTTTTATTCTATTCCCTCTCATTAATTGTTTAGTAATACTTATAATTTTTCGACTCGATTTTCCTGTTAATTCTTTCTTTCTATCCCCCAGAACCTCAGCGACTAAGAAATTCAAGAAACGGTTTAGTAATAAAGCTCAAATAAATTTCTAATTAGGTTATTAGAAATTTATTTGAGCTTTATTACTAAACCGTTTCTTGAATTTCTTAGTCGCTGAGGTTCTGGGGGATAGAAAGAAAGAATTAACAGGAAAATCGAGTCGAAAAATTATAAGTATTACTAAACAATTAATGAGAGGGAATAGAATAAAAGATCTATCTGTCCCAGCCAGGACTCGAACCTGGATCTCCTGCTATCAGGGCCGATATGCTTCCAAGCCCGGAAAGTAGGATATACAGGTTTGAGTCCTGCCTGGGACAGATAGATTTTTTATTCTATTCCCTCTCATTAATTGTTTAAAATTTACGTGGGATAATAAAACAAAACTAAATAAATATTTATAAGTATTACTATCTTTCATGTTATAAAAAAAAGTTGTAGGTTAATATTTTTTTTTTTTGTAAATCATATATTTTAAAACATATTGAAAATGCAATTTCGAGCACTTAACCCCTTGCATGAATGTTATTTACTTTTATCATGCTTAAGATGTCAAGACTATTGGCAGAGTGACTCTTATTTTCACGTCTGACCCCATCTAGTTGACTATCAGCGGAGGAGAAGTTGACCGCAGAACTGCAGTCACCAGCCGTTGAGAACGAGCAGCGGGTGCCCGTGGCGATGGCCGAGGGGAGCGAGATACCGCTCACGGATCCTTGCCATTCGATCTCCCTCGCCGCGAAGTGGAAAGCTTTGATCGATTCGTTCGGAGAACGGTACACAATACGTCCCCCCACTCTCTCTCGAGGACCTCTCTGAATATAATCAGAACTGGAGTGGGCCTTCCTCAGCACTCTCTCCGACCTCTTTGTAACGCCATACCCGGCAATTAACTCTCCATGAGGGGGGTGGTGGGGGAAGGTATAAATTCACGTAAGCCTCCGGGGGAACGGCCTCCATCTCCCGCCGTTTTGTGGAGGAAGACCAACATAGCTCTCCGTTAACGCAGCTTCAAATGACTCAATAAAGCTTCATTAGACTTCATATCTGCTGTGACTTATGTAATGACAAGATTGCCGAGAAATGCAGTACACGAATTTCTGCACTAAGTGGAGAGGTCTGTAGATGATGCGGCCGATTCACACTTTCGATTTATTGTACCTGTTTGTATAAACAATTTTGAGGACCTACCTAGCAAAAAAACAAAAACAAAACAAAATCTTACAAAGGAAAGTTTGTTGACCGTAGATATTATTCTAAGATGATTTTAGTTGGGGTTCGGTCAAGGTTGATCCAAAAAATACAAATTAAAAAAAAAAGTATTTTTTTTAAAAGATTATCTGCCATCGTTTCGGCTTACATTGTAAGCCATCTTCAGGGCTATCATGAAGATGAGAGAGGACGTCCTGTCCCTAAGTTCACATTTCCATGACTGGGAAATATGAACTTCCAGTCATGGAAATGTGAACTTAGGGACAGGACGTCCTCTCTCATCTTCATGATAGGCAGCCCTGAAGATGGCTTACAATGTAAGCCGAAACGATGGCAGATAATCTTTTAAAAAAAAATACTTTTTTTTTTAATTTGTATTTTTTGGATCAACCTTGACCGAACCTCAACTAAAATCATCTTAGTACAAAACAAAAACTGTTTCCGCTATGGTTTAACTCTCGGATTGATCTACATGTTTAGCTCTCAACTCGTGCTAAGAACTCAGAGGAACAATTATCTCCCGGTACGTTCAGAGAAGCAGAACAGCGTCAAGTGAGGGGTCGAAGGATCTAGAAGTAAGAGTACACAGTCCAAGTCTGCCCAGTTTTCCTACTTCCTCATCATCTATTCTGTACGAGATTCTGTTCTCACCCAAGGAATTTGGTTTATGAACTTAGGCATTTAATTAAAAAAGGGGAAATTTGAGGGAAAATCATTCGTCGAAAAAATAACTAATACTACACTATAGTATACTAGACATATATATATA
>KZ807119.1:40641-53983 GCA_000696205.2 Oncopeltus fasciatus
TCACAACTTTTGTGAGATTCGGCAGCTTGCAGGACTTTTTTTGGAAGAGCAGTGATCCTCGAAAATTTGTCGCTGACAACATTTTTTTAAAATTTTTATTTCTTGATCTGTTATCGCGCTTTTGAAATGATACTATGAACATTGAATGTGCATTAGACTTAAAGAAAATTTAATGGTGAATTCAAAACTGTGATGGAACATTGAAAAAAAATGTGTTGAAGCAGAGAAAATTGAGGTTTTCCTACAAAAAACACGGTTTTCACAAAATTACCTTTGGAACGGCATATCTGTGCAACGGAATAAGATAGAATCATGCGGTTGGCGGCGTTTAACTACATTTTTGATCTAGTTATTCCATCTTGCATATTGTCATCTACTTGCGAAACACCCTGTATAGAGAGAGAGAGAGAGAGAGAGAGAGAGAGAGAGAGAGAGAGAGAGAGACTATAATGTTTGACAATTTTTAGTGCAAGGGAACAGAATAAAAAATCTAACTGTCCCAGCCAGTCCTGGTTAGATTTTTTATTCTCTTCCCTTGCACTAAAAGTTGTTCAAATTCACGTGGGATTAAATACCGCAAAAAAAATTTATAAACTTAAAATTTAAAAGTAAATAACGAGAGTCATTTAAACAGCTTGACAATGTCAGCCCCTCCGAGCATAAGACGATATATTCGTCTGCCTCGGAGGTTAGACTCTCAACACTAGTGCGGGTAATTTAATAATTTATCAGACTTGTCTCGGTAGCGTAAATGGAAAACGCGCTGGCCCGGATAGCAGGAGATCCAGGTTCGGGTCCTGGCTGGGGCAGTTAGATTTTTATTCTGTTCCCTTGCACAAAAAATTGTTAAAATATACGTGGGGTTAAACACCACAAAAAAATAATATTTATACTATCATTTTTGGTACTTAGCAGAAAGGATGGGGGAAGTTGCTATAAAAAGTTTTAAATAAATTGGCAGGAAAACACTCAATTGTTTCGTTCTGTTTTGGAATTTCATAAAAGTAAACTTAGCTCACTTATATCAAAATTAACTTTTACTTTTAATTTTGTAGATTCTTCTTATAAAATATTTCTTAATTTTAATAAATAACACAACCCAGACTTCATTCAAAATGAAATATCAATTTTTCAAAATACATAAAATATAAATTACATATGTATATGCAGTTAATAATTTTAAACTTAACCTTCACATTCCTAATCTTCAAAGTATAACTTAATCTCACAGGTGTATTTGGTGTAGGGTAATAAGTACTATAAGTCTCCCTCAACCTACAAGCCAAATGACTCTTAACTTTCAAATAAGGAGTATACAAACTAAGGGGTAAAAAATAGAATACAATTGTGCATTGGAAATTAACTATTAAAATTATTAAACTTTTGACAATAGTTTAATCATTATCCACCTTATAATTTTACTAAATACAGTTAGGTAAGTATAGGGCTTATTCCAAAGTGATGCAAATATTAACTGAATACTGACTATTCATTAATCATTCATTATATGTAAGTAAGTTTTGAATGATTCGTTTCAATGAATTAGTTATCAAATGATTCATTCAATGGAGAGTAGTTCTACTTCATTGAGAGAACCCCCCTATTTTCCGTAGAGCAAGTCATGAGAGGGGTACACCGAAGGGTTTATTACTACCACTCGACTAGGTGGTGAGCGCGCCGTTGGAATCCCACCCCCGGTGGTCCTGTAGGACAAGCTACCCTTCTGTAGGTGGCGAGAAGGGCGAGGGAGGGAGGGGTAGGAGGCGAATATTGCCCCAACCCCCAACCCCGCACCGTATATTGAGTTGTGTCTCCTCTCCCTCTAACTCAATATCTGTCGGTGCCACATCATATTTGTCTACAAAAGGTTTTTAATAAACTCCCATTAGGGCGTAGGGTGCTTTCATCTCCAGTGGAGTGCCGGCAGGCCCAGACCCCTCGAGGCCTGCTCGCGCCTAAACATTCCTCATTAATACAGTTACTAAACGTTTAGCTCTGTACATACATACTTTTTTTTTTAATATATAACCTTTAATTACATATTACATTCTGTTAAAAATTAAAAAAAAAGCTTTTTGTAATTTGATTACAATGAACAGTAAAAAAAAAAAAAAAAATGACATTAAGGAAAGTCACATGAGGAGAGAAGGTGACCAGTGACACTACTCTTAAAATACATACTATAGTAGACAGAAAATAATGAGTTCTACTTGAAATCCATAAACAATTTTTATGTATTTTCCTACCGCGAGGTTTAAATCCGAGTTAGTTTTTCGACACAAAATCGATCGATTCTTAGTTTTTTACTTATTTTTCAGTTGATATTTTGACATATTCTCAGTTCACATTTTTCTGTAGAAATTTAAAAATTATGGGCTCATCTTTTATACCATTTTCAGTTGATATTTTCACATATTTTCAGTTCACATTTTTCAGTGGAATTTAAAAAATTGTGGCCTCTTTCTTTACACCATTTTTCAGTTGATATTTTGACATATTTTCAGTTCACATTTTTCAGTGGAATTAAAAAAATTGTGGGCTCATCTTTTAGACCATTTTTTGAATCCTAATGAATATTAAGCGCTTTTTTTTTTTTTTTTCATAGCATCGAAAAACAACGAATATAATGAAAATGAATTCAGTGGATCATAAGACTTCATGAACTATATGAAAATTTAATCTCATTGAAGCCAAATTCAAAAATAAGTCTTGAAGCGTCTGCCTGGTCGAAAGGAACTGTCCGGTATTCCTGGTCTGTCGTGTTTCAGACTCGAATCCTGTCCTGGACAATCTTTTATAGGCGAATACAAACATGCTTAATAAGAGCTGTAGGACCATTAGTATTCATTGCCTTAATAGGTTGAATGAGATATTTTAAAAAAAATCTATTATTACAAAAATTTCAATGCAGGCGCCAGCATATCTCAAAGAAACCAAATAGGACTCCCATGCCTAGCTCTGGGGGTTCGAGTCCTCTTGAGGAATGGCTTTTATAAATAAATACGGGAAATGGGTGTTAGAACAGGGTGGTTACCTCTGGTTTCTCTCTCTCTCTCTCTCTCTCTCTCTCTCTCTCTCTCTCTCTCTCTCTCTTTCTCTCTCTCTTATGAACGGTTGTCTGTCGTCTCTACTCTTATAAGTGAGAGACTTATTGATGATCTAGCTATGACTCTCCGGGTTCGAATCTCGTGTACTGGTCAAGTTTTTATTGACAAATATATGAGATATAAATAGCTCCTCCTTCTATGAGGGTCATACTTAGGGTAAGTGGTTGAAAATGAGGACAGTCTTTCCTGCAAACTAAGAATAATCCTAGTGATTAGTGATAAAATAGATAACACTGAAAAAAAATCGTAAAAACGACAAGCTCTGTGAAAAAAAAAATCATAATTTTCTTCCATAAGATTATTGACTAAAATCAAACTAACTCAAGTGCGTGTGTCTGTATATCTTTCCCATGTCAATTTAAATTAATTTTAAAAAATGAGTGTCAGCTTAGATAAATTCATCACTATTTAAATATCCTGAATTTGACAGATAAAATTCCACCTAGTCTAGACTTTTATCGAGAAACATGACGGAGAATTTTTATGGAAGTTTAAAGAAGAATGGTTACTTGCACGTATTTACTCCTCCATGACTCTGAGTGGGGAAAGTTAAAAAAAAAAAAANTTAGTTTTATAAAATTATGCCTTTCTCTTAGATTTGAGTGTGGGCTGACAGATGTTCCTGGTACTATCCTGAACTAACTCTGTGTGTTCCAATTTTTGAGAACCCAGGTACAATATTGGGATATACTTGCTTTATATATATATGCGTGAGACTATTAAATTTGTAAAAACTGAATTAAATTTTAATGATAAGTTTGAACGATTAGATTGGAATCACTATTACAGTCACTATTGGGCACTCTTATTTGACAGAGTCTACTAGTTATCGCAGTATCGGAAGTGACGGAAAATAACAGTGAGGTTTATCTTCCAATTTATTGCTGTGCTTATTGATTCAGTGACAGGAGGTTCCATTCCATGGTATATATTATATATCTTAAATGATATATATTTATTTATCGTAATCAATTATCTGTTCAAAATTACGAGTTGAACATACCATTAGGGCATTTCCGAGTAGTCTCGAGGTCTTTTAATGGTGCAGAATTGCTAATCTTAAGAGTGGTGAGAGGGATGCTGGGAGGATGTTGTCCCAGTGCTCGAGTGCACTGGATCGATGTGATGGTGCCACTGTGGCTGGAGCCGTCCAGTCAGCTGATGACACAAACATCTCTCCCCCGCAGACAATATCGACTCCTGGGTCCAAGCCAGCAACCTCAACGAATGGGGGAGGGTGGGGGGAGGAACAGAAAATCATCTTAGCTGGAACAAAACGATATCTTCATTTCAAAAAAAAAAAAAAATTGGCTATCCATAAATGCCCAATGATAACCGGGAGATGAGAGTTACTGTGAGAATTATGACGTAATAAGTCAGTTGAAGAATAGATAGATAATGGAATAAACATGCCCCTATCAGACAATATTGGCTCGTTAACAATGTTAGAGGATAAGAAACTTGGGCCAAGTTCCTTGAGATCCCTGCAACTAGAATTGGAACAACTTGAAAATTCACACTACCTTCATTACCTTTCCAAATTCACAAATGAATAGCTTTTTGACCGTGGATATTATTATTAGATTTTTTTTTTGTTGGGGTTCAGTCAAGGTAGATCCAAAAAAAATACAATTTAAAAAAAATGTGTATTTTTAAATTATCTGCCAACGTTTCAACTTACATTGCAAGCCATATTCAGGATCTACGTTGACCTATCATGAACAAAAAACATCTAATAGTCGAATAATTGAGAATATTCTTCTAAAAATATATAGGAGGAGGATGAGGGATTGCAGACGACTGCAGCTACTAAGGACCTTGCGTCCGAATCACTAAGAAATCAAATCATTAGATAAGAAATTAGGTAAATAAATTCATATATGCTTGAACATGCCTATATCCTTTACAAAATTCATTACATTAAGTAGGGCATTCACAGATTATATGTCGAACTGTGGTGCTGACACCACAAGCAGCACATGCAGGAGGAAAACCACGCTCGAACAAATATCCGTGTGTAAACCTTGTATGGCCAATTCGTAGGCGGGCCAGTACCACCTCTTCACGTCTGCTAGAGCGATGTCAACCACTTTCTGTTTTATTTCGTGCAATACTGTTTGAGTGCATTCCATCCAAAACCTCTACCGCCGCTCGTTCTCCACCCGTACAAGGGGCAAAGATGGCTCATGATTGGTCAGAGGGACGGACAATAGGTCATGGGCCTCATTTGCAGCCCTGTCAGCCTCTACATTCCTTGGAATACCAGAATGGCCCGGCACCCACACAAATGCAACACATTTGCCTAGCTGATGCAGATTTCTGAGATAATAATGAACCCTAGGAATATCAGGGTGGTCCGATCCGATTTGTTCTAGCCCCTTCTATGAACTCTGTGAATTGGTACATATCACCAAATTTCTCCAGGGAGCCGAAATAATGAAGTAGAGATCCCTACTAATAGCATATAGCTCAGTGGAATAAATGCTACATAAAGCTGGCAATTTATATTTATGGGTTCCTTCTCCATCGAAAAACCGAAGGCCACTGACAATGCATTTTTAGATCCGTCAGTAAAAATCGCGCAGTCATGAGGAACACTACTGAGGATACTAAGTAGGAGAGTTGACGCTCCGAGGAGACTCAACTCCTTCTTAAACATCTTGCTGATTATAATTTTTGGCTGGGGAACAGTTGATAGAGGTCCAATATCGGGTATACTACAGGAACTCGGCGTAAGAAGAAGAGACGGTGCCGTCATTGGTGGTTACATGGCGTAAGAAGAGGGACGTGGTGGAGAAGTGGATTCTCTTGCGGGAGGCCGGACAGAAGAACCATGATCCTTATAGGAATGGAGAGGAGTTCCAAAAGAGTCCACAGCTATATTGTTTTCTGGATCTTTTCTGGATATACAGCGAGCGTTTATTTTTTTTTGTGTGTGTGTTAACAAATTAAAAAGTCCTCACGCAGGGACTGTGCAAACCACAGCATTGTAGTTTATATATTTCAAACTTATGTCTTTTAATCTCTCATAATTATATATCTGTGTTCAGTTCATAAATTAAAATCGCGCCCCCTTCCATAATGTTTTTGAAAATGCACTTGAATTTCAAGTTCCCCCGACTATATGTCCGATTTAGTTTTATAAAATTATGCCTTTCTCTTAGATTTGAGTGTGGGCTGACAGATGTTCCTGGTACTATCCTGAACTAACTCTGTGTGTTCCAATTTTTGAGAACCCAGGTACAATATTGGGATATACTTGCTTTACGAGTGCCTCTGGATCGCCTTGGTACGGAACCGGTGAGCCGCATTCGCTCTTACAAAGAACTGCACTGTATATTTTTTTATGTTCCTTAGAAAAAAGAAAAAAATAGAATCGCTTATCAGTTTATAGATAGTATTTGACCTTTCAATAAGGCATGTTCCTAACCTTAATACTTTGAAAGATTGTGTTTAAAAAAAAAAAAGTTTATCAATTTGGGATGGGCAGTAATAATGTGTAAGAGGGCATACTTTACTTACAGTAATAAAAATATATATAACCTACAAAATCCAGAGAAGGGCGAAAGAAGAATTCCTTCGAATTGAAGCGTTTCGGACATCTTGGCTCAGGAGCTCATCTGTCACGGAGGTCTTAACGATCCGTCGCCTCCCATTCACAGTTAATCGGTTATCTCACCCACTTCCTTCAGGAAGGAGATTTGGAGGAATTCGCTAGAACATAAATGACCAAAGGAAGAGGTCGCAGTAGCTGCGTGAACAAGCATATCTCATGTTTCATTGAGGTGTACATAAATGAATGTTAAATGAACTAGTTAGGCAAATGGGCATATATAGAAAGACTTATAACTGGATCTAGACTGGCCGGGAAAAAAGAGTGCCAAGAGCCATCTTTGTCATATTCATTAATATTCTCCTTAATAAACTTTTTCGTAAAATTGTTCTTCTATCCTGCATTTTTTTCTCATATTTTTTGCATAGCTAAATCAACAACTAAGATATTTGAAACTTGGAATTAGTTTTTCATCTAAATTTCTTTCATAGATTTCAGCCATTGAAGAGAAATTTTCGGGATTTTTATTATCGAATTTTTTTCACAATAAATTTTTAAAAAATTGAAAAATGCAGTATATTTAAAATTTTTTTTTTTTTAAAAAGATAATAAACACATTATTACTTGACAAATAAATAATTATATAAAATCATAGAAAGTTATTAGAATANTTATATTCTGTTCCCTCTCATTAATTGATTAAAGAAGAACATTTCCCTGTGTTCCAAAAAAAGTCCTCACAAAACTTAATTGAACACATCATAATTTTATCACTTTTTATTAAAATTTATTCCTTAAAAGACTCATACTTATAGGTAGAAATTTGTCTAATAATTAAAAAAAAACAGAAAAAAAAACGTGACAAGACCTTCACTGTAAAAGCGCTAAGACAAGTGAAGAAGGCAAGCTGTTTCCTTCTACATTTTTAACAAAAGAGGAAATACCATGTAAGGCGTATTAATTATATAAATACTTTTCATATAAATTATAATTCATTCACTTAAAAAAACATAAATAACTAAAATTTGATTGAATACATTATAAACATTTATTTGGTTGTGGTTTATTATCCCACGTAAATTTTAAACAATTAATGAGGGGGAATAGAATACAAAATCTATCTATTCCAGCCAGGACTCGAACCAGGTTCTCCTGCTTGCCGGATTGGAGTATTTCCGTTACACCACCGGGACGAGCTAGATAGCTTATTAAATTCCCACCCCACTAGCGAGAGCCTAACCCACGAGTAAGACGAATACATCGTCTTAAGCTCGAAGGAGCTGACATTGTCTAGCTATTTGTCGACTCTCGTCTTTTACTTTTTTAAAAATTTTTCTTTATAAATATTTATTTGGTTGTGGTTTATTATCCCACGTAATTTTTAAACTATTAATGAGATAGAATAGAATAAAATAATCTGGCTGGGATATACAGATTTTTTCTTTTATTCACTCTCATTAATTGTTTTCTGATTGAATACATTTTCACGTTATTGTATTTGCAGTTTTTATCCATGATATTATTTAAAATTGTACATGAGGTATCCAATATTTCTTTTTTAAGTAGAATAACTAAGCATAAGTGGCGGGGGTTGATAAAACATTGAAAATTCAAAAACAAAGTAATATTCATTAATTACGATGGTGAGGAATTGGCCAGGTTCATGCAGGCGTCTTAGGCTGATCTTTATAACAATAGACATATTTACTCTTCTGTCCAGATAGCCTACTGATTTTCAAAACGAAATACTCAATACACACATTATTACATAAGATACAATACATTCATTATTCTAAGATGATTTTAGTTGGGGTTCGGTCAAGGTAGATCCAAAAAACACAAATTTAAAAAATGTATTTTTTAATAAAGGATTATCTGCCAACGTTTCGGCTTACATTGTAAGCCATCTTCAGGGCTATCATGAAGATGAGAGAGGACGTCCTGTTCCTAAGTTCATATTTCCATAACTGCCCAGCCGAAACGTTGGCAGATAATCCTTTATTAAAAAATACATTTTTTTATATTTGTGTTTTTTGGATCTACCTTGACCGAACCCCAACTAAAATCATCTTAGAATAATATCTACGGTCAACAAACTCTCGTTTTGTACATTCATTATTTTCCTTTTAATGACTCTGTTGAAATAGCGTATACAGAGTGGGTTGGTTAAGGGCTGAAATTTGTCACCCTTGGATATGCCTCGCTAGCATTGGTAGTTGCGTGGGGGCTGGAGGGCGGCAGTGCGTCTAAAGCCAGGGCGGAAGCAGTCACACAATGCTCGCGTTAGCAATCCTGCCAGCCGTCAACAGCTGATTCATGGGGCGTCAGCCACTACCCCATCCCTTATATCCTCCCTCCCCCTGTCTATTGTAATTCAGCCCTAAAAGTGTCCATAAAGCATAAGCTGCATATTCCAAACGGGAAAAAATATATAAGCGTAAAAAAAAAAAATAGTAGTAGTAGATCATTGAAGGGCAATCAACTTCTAGGTAATTACGCCCTATAAATACCCTTGAATATATTTACTATAAATTATATTAAAGGGTATATAAGAATATTTTTTTAAAGGAATAAAAAAATATATATTCCTATCAGATTTATAAGGAAATCTATAGATTTCAGAACAACAAACCAAGGGATTATATTTGATAGGTCTCCAAATTTTATAGGAAAACCTATTCAAAGGCAAGGGATCATTGGTGCCTTTAGTTAGCCAATAATAGATAACCCTTACCTCAAAGGTCTTTCCTTCTTTCGACTTCTATCGAGGACGAATAACAACAAATTGAAATCTCTAAATGGTTTAAATATATAGAAATTAATGTTGATTATTGTCTCACCCTGAAAAAATATTATTAAAACATATTAACGTCTTTAAGAAAAAAAAATGTATATATGTATATATAAATATATATATATATATATATGTATGTNTATATATATTATACCTCCAATGAATTTTGAAAGTTTTGACTGAATAAATACAATATGAATAATCCAAATTAACAAAAGCAGTAGATTTGTTAAAGAGTTTCTCTTTTTATCCTTGATTTTTGAAGACGTCATTTATAAAGCCAACTGAAAAATGTCTGCCACTGCTTGAAATGTAGGGATTTTCTATCTGAATGACAGTTTGATTTAAAAAATGATCGGTCTAAATTGAGAGCAATTATGAATCTCACCAATGTTATATACATACGTACACACACAAATACATATATATATTAGTAGATATTTTACTTGCAATAACTATTTCTAAACGTATTAAACTATATGTTTTTGCTCGAACAAAAATAAAAACGTTCACGTAGGCTTCGACGGTCGTCAGATGTATTTACCGTTTCTTCTTCCGGATTGGACCGTGTCAAATTGTTGTTATTTGCCGATCTTTCGCACATCATGTGATGGCTTCTTCAGGGCTGAAAAGAGAATGAGAGCTGTAAAAGACAGTTTGTTAAAATCCAGGTGGTATATAATTACCATGTTTTATACACCAGGTGGTGTGTAATCCCGGCGCGGTCTGGTCCTTCAGCGAAGCCTGCCTTCCCATTGGTTGATTCTGTGTTCTGGCGGCTGGTCTCTGAAGAAGCCATCACATGATGTGCGAAAGCTCGGCAAATAACAACAATTTGACACGGTCCAACCCGGACAAAAAAAAGGTAAAAAAAATAAAAATGTTTTGTACAGATGGCTCATTCGAGAAAGGTACTATATTTAAGAGACAACTAGATGCTCAATGATAGTTCCAAGATTTACTAACAATGATACTGACGGTTTCAGAGGAGTTCTTTCCGCTATAATTATAACTTTTTATAGCACAGTATAATCTAGGCAGCATATTTCAGCATTTATCAGACCTCTCTGCACCATAGTTGTACATACGCCATAAAATGTGCTTTTATGAACATTAAAGAAGAACATATAAATATTTTATTTGGTTGTGGTTTTTTAACCCACGTAAATTTTAAACAATTAATGAGAGGGAACAGAATAAAAAAATCTATCCATCTATCCAGTGAGATAACTAGCTAGTCCTTGTGGTGTAATGGTTTAGCATACCGGCCCGGATAGCAGGAGATCCAGGTTCGATTCCTGGCTGGGACAGATAGATTTTTATATTCTGTTCCCTCTCATTAATTGATTAAAGAAGAACATTTCCCTGTGTTCCAAAATCTCTACCGCCATAATTTTGACTTTTTACAGGACAGAACACTCTAGCTATCAATCAGACGGATTTCCCGTTAACTTGCTGGCGTATCCGTCTAACTCTCACCACCATGTTCTGAAACATATGTTTTGAATTATGCTTTCGGACATTCTCTTGGGGATTAAAGGAGAAGTCTCCTTCAAGATCCATCTTTTCAGCATCTGATCGATATCTCCCGCCATAATATTACTAAGACCTTCCGGAAAGTTGCTTTCCCGGCGAGAGAGAGCGGGGGTGGGTTGGGGGTTGCCCGGGGGTTGAAGGGGAAAGGCAATAAGAGAGCGGATCTGTTTGGACAGGACAAACAGACGGCCTCTGCCGGCGGAAATTAAACCTCATATTAGCATAGCGATACTCCAGCCAGGATCCGATGCGGGATTTACATGTTCGCACGCGCTCAGCCACGCGCCACGTTCATCTGTTCCTCTGATAGGAGTTCGCTACTCTCCTGTTACAGCTCCTCACCACTTAACAACAAATCTCCCATTGATTGAAGTCCCACAACCTACAGAAACTCTGTAGGAAGAAACTGCGTAAATTAAGCGGAACTCCTATGTTTCATAACATAAATAACCAGGAAAGAGCAATGATCTTAAAAAGAATTTAGGTGTTTTTCGTAAAAGCTTTACAGAAAATAAGTTTTTTTTTACCATGAGAGAGGTGTCAATGGTCACCTTCTCTCCTCATGTGATTGATATTGTATGTCATTTTTTTTCTCTAATTCATTGTGGTGATCAAATTACAAAATGTTTTAATTTAACAGAATGTAATAAATAAATAAAAGTTAAATAAAAAAAGAAAAAAAGTTTTTGACCCCACTTTGGTTAACATACTCTTCCGCAAATCAAATAAAAACGGAGATATCAATAAAAATTATGGCCTAAACCTCCACTTCCAGCTCAATTGATTCTAACCAAAATAAAAATTCAACCAAGATTTTGCAATATACAGCCTAAGTATGGAATTTAGTTACTTTATTTTGTAAGAAGAGGGCATATGAATTTGAATTGAAAATATATTACTTATTATGAATTGTTAGGAAAAATATTACACATTTGAAAATATTATAAATTGTTTTTTAAAGAAAATATATTTTGCTTAATTTTTTTCGTATCAGAACCTTTCAAAATTATTATATACTGAATTTGGTTTCAAAATTTTAGATGTTAGAGCAATTATACACACACATCCACTCTCTCTCTCTCTCTCTCTCTCTCTCTCTCTCTCTCACACACTCATATTTATTATAAATATAATTTTGATCGGACCATATTTTTAATTTCCCGATTGTAGGAACGCTGAAGAACTGTTGAAACTTATCTATAGTAACCATATAGTAACGGCGTGTATGGCTGGACGCTAAGTTCTTCCTTAATGCAGTATAAGTTATCGAATAATGCAACAGTCGCATTGTTCTTACAATAAAAATAAGTGAATAAACGAAACTTAGTTTTATCAAGAAAGACAGATCTAGCGCTGTAATTTTGATAGTTTAGACTCAAAAAGAAAAAATTAGTAATGTTTTCTGAGAGACTTCTTGCCCTCCGGAAAATTTTACTCTTTGCAATGTTTTCTGTGTGTTCACTATACTCTTTCTTCCTCCAGTAATTTATTATATAGATTGTTTCATTTTCTATATATATTATAGATACTCCAATGAAAGTATACATAGAAACTGAAACACTCTCGGCTGCGGTATATAGTATTCAAGAATAGGTGGGATAACAGTGCACACATGAAAAGGTAAAATCAGGAGTAAAATTTTCGGGGATCTCTCGCCCTTCGTCTGTGAGGAGTCTTCATGAAGTGCGATAGATCCCCGAAAATTTTACGCCTGATTTTTTCATTTAGTGTGTTCCCTACACTCTCTATCCCACCTGTTCTTGATTACTATATATAGCAGCCGCAAGGGGAGTGGGAGGGGGTAGAGGTGAGAGAGAGTGAGTGCGTAAGAGTGAGAGAGAGAGAGATAGAGAGAGTTTGCAGGTTATTAAAGATTTTGATATAATAATTTATTCTAGGCCGATCATTTGAAAATATATTTTCTCTTCTTCTGGACTGAAAATACACACAAACAATTTTTACAATTTTGATAAACACAGTAATTATGAAACCAATAAAACTATTATGTAAATTTTACTATACTGTCATATATAAGTTATCTACACATTTTTTACTATTATTTTGAAATTTCAGTTAACTTCCATATTAAGACTAATAAGTTAATAATTACAGCTGAGCCTCCTACATCTGCAGACCAATATATAACCTAACTAATGTAACTTACCCTCTATATGAATGTGGTCATGGTTGGTTCTTATTTCTTCTTTTTTTTTTTTCTTACCCTTTTCATATTTTGTATATTTATACTTTACATGCTTCGAAAAGGCTAAGCGAACTGGGTCAGTTGGGTGTTGATAGGAGTGTCCTATTCTTTTCCTTGGACACTTGATAAATTACAGGTATTTTATTTAT
>KZ807119.1:79700-134143 GCA_000696205.2 Oncopeltus fasciatus
CTAAGAATTATTATTCAATAAGAATTATTATTAATTATTATTACTAAGAAACCTTTAATCAAGCTTAAGGAATTTAAAACTAACAGAAATGCGTTGGGTGATTGATTGATCACTAAAGAACAAATCTTTATATAACCTATTCTAATTCAGTGGGTGATAACATAACTTGGAAAGTTCAAATACAAATATTCATTAACTACCAAAGGGATGAATTCGCTTAGCTTGTACTACTACTGCGTGCACATTTTTATTTTTTTTTTTTAAATTCCAAACTTTTAGTCTCATTTCTTTAGCGTTACTATTAGAGTTTAATAATAAACTAGCTTTGGAAGGAGCTAAATTATACGGCAGTGAGCTGTAGGGGAGAGATATCACATAAGCTTCGGATAAGTGGGAGATTGGCATTCAGAGAGAGACAGAAAATTGTCCCAGCCTCCATCTTCCCTCGACCAAATGTCTACATCCCTTCATCCCATTTGTTTACTACCCCTACATAAGTCCGAAGTCCCATCGCGGCTAAGTCGGTCAACTGTTCTAACGGGCGCGGTCTAAACAGTTTATGGAGGTCGTAAAACTGTTTCACTTACTGAAATAAGTAAGGATATTTTATCGCCATCACATATAAAAGCTCAGCAATTGATTTAGATTCCTGATCCCTCAACTTGGTTCATCCGCCTCTTTGAGAAAACTCCTGGTCGAGTGGTTTTCGATACGACTTAATTAATGTAGGAGAACCATAGCAATTTAAAAAAAATATATTAATTGATAAAATTAAACTAATTAAAGGGTAGCCGTTTGGGTTACTCAATTTTTCAAATCCTGGTTCATAACCCGCTCTAAGCAAGCTTTATTTGAGAAATGCCAAGAACCATGGATGTTTACAATAAGATGGTTACCTTTTGATAGCTTGCCCCTGAGGCTTTTAAACGGGTGTTAAAAAATCCCTAAAATAAAAACTGATGCAAAGAATCTCCTTAGACTTGCGTTCAGATACGTCATAATTTACAGAAACCACAGATGATACTATAGATCTTCTAGAAACTAAACTGTCTCCATGGGAACGCTAGCATCAATAAATAGTCTTATAGTAATATTGTATAATTTCATACGTTTAAACTAATATAGCAACCATTAATGCCGTAGCAGACAATTTTCAATTATAATAATTTTAAAGTATTTCAATTATAGCAATAATTAGAATTTTACTCACTACTATTCAGATAATTGACTCAGGTTATAGTTAAAGACTGGGGAAGCATGTGACGAGTGTACCAGACCTATGCGGGAAGGGGCAAATTGATGGATACCAGATGCTTCCTTGAAAAGGGAATAAGGTTTACGCGGAAATCTCTATTTGAACCGTCTAGGCCTGTCTCGGCCTTACAAAAGCAGCTCGCCAGCGTCCAGTGATGTTAGTGTTACTCAGATACCCTGTCAGATCAATGTCTCAGAGCGTCGTGCTGGTCGTAGCCTTTTCCGTTCTGATAACTGTGAAGTGATAAGTAACAATAATTAGCAAGTTATTTTGAGGCCTCAATATAAATAAGTGTATTTAATTTTTTTGAACAAATCTGGTAATTAGTGTGAGTAATTTATTATTTCTATTTTTTTTTTTTTTTGTTTGTTAGTTATTAAGAACAGTAGTTTTGATTTTTAATTGTAAATATTAGGAATACTTATTAGTTATAATAAATTAACATTAATTTATTTTGTTCTTAATTATAACTATTAATTATTATTAACCCGTAGCCCATAACATTATATATGTCTCCTTGCGTTGTCTGACTTTTGTGTCTTTCGGCTTGTTTGATCGCAAGAAAAATTTATGAAGATCCAATCAATGATATTGTGTTCCTGCTGTTTATTGTTTTTATTGCACTACTACACCGATTTTTTATTTAAATGTCTCGCAGTTGACAGGTGTGAGCCTGGCGTTCTCCAGACTCTGTTATCTCCAACCTTTACCACAGCGCCGAGCAATACTTTAGCTGTATATAGTCTGTTTAAATATACTAGAGACATTGAAGTCTGGGGTGAAGTATAACATCCAAGCTGCCAACAAAACCACACAACAAAATTATAACCCATAATTACATATGGACAACAAAATTGCCTGAAAATGATGCTTAAGCATTGAAATTGGGAGCATGATAAAAATAATAAACAGCTATAAAACAATATTTATTTTTAATTAAGATCTCTCAGAATCACTTAAAAATCTATCAGAAAAACATGATATATGTATCAGATACAGGATATCATATCATAAGGATTTAATTGCTTAAAGACTATCAGTTTAACCTCTTTGCAGAGGACATAACTCACAGATTATGGAATTTCATGAAACATCTTACCCCTTTCATAAAGAAGATATTGGACATCTTGCAAGAAGGACAAGGTAGAAAGTAAAGTTTGCTTTCAAGGAAATATTTACAATTCATTCTGAAATTTTCTAATCTAAAGTACAATAGAGGATGTTGAATTTCTGTACATACCAATGTCCATATCTGTCAAGGCAGTAATCTGTTTAATTGGGATCTGTCAAATGATAATATCTGTATAAAGGAAATTTTTTTAATAATATAAAGACAACAAATCCACAGTAGCAAGTGAGCTTTACACTAAAGTTTTAGAAGTGATTTTAAGTTTTTGCCATTTAAAATTCAGTATCCTAAGTTCAGTATAATTAATTAAATTATCAACGTGATTTTATTGACTATTTTCTTTCCCTTTTTTATTATTTATAACCTTACTGTCATTTAACCACTCCAAAAGTGCTTCATTATTATCCACTTCACATAATTTTTCGATATTATACTTGTCTTCCAAATTTAAAAACACCTCTATTATATTTAGGGGGATTTTTAATAAATCTTTTTTGAGGAAAATATAAGACAGAGTCTTGTAAAGCAAGTCTGAACTGAAGGAAAACTCATCTCTTAGCCATATTGTTAAGTATGAAAATTTGTGTAGTTTTATATCACTCATTAGTTGTAGAAGAATTAACGTGAAAGAGTCATCATATGATGAGCAAGCATAGAGAAGAAGGAAGAGGAGATGTTGAGATTGACTGAAATGTTGGGGATCATGATGGAACGTAGAGATAGCAAGCTCAGAGGCAGAACTGATCTTCTTGCTTAGGTCCTTCTCCAGCAGAATTTTCACCACCCCCTCAGCATCCAACATTCTTCTGACCCCACTATTATCTATAGAAAAAATAAGTAATACATTAACCCGAAATTCTTATCTTTTGCATTTCATTAATTTAATTAGAGCAAATTTTAAGCAAAAAGCAGTAAGAAATATCTAATGTTAAGTGCTTTACAAGTTATTCAACTTGGTTTTCTCCATGTCATAAATATTTACTTACTCTTAAGGCATACAGTTGAATTTTCAGGCAGGTTTTTTAATCACACTCGACTCCTGAGCCAAAGGTCCCCAGGTTCGGAGCCGACAGTAGAAAGATTTTTTCCTTCTTGTGTGCTTTTGTTTGCAATGACCCAGAGGATTCCTGGTCTGCTTTTGAGAAACACCTACCTCTAATTGGGAACAATTCTTCATTGAATGAGAAAAAAATGAATTGAATGAGACAGAATGGACATACCTTCTCTAGTGCCATAGGTTGATAATACATCCTTAACATTCCTTCTCCCCCTGAGTCTACATGACCTGTTGCAGGACTGGTTTTGGGTTTAAATAACCACCTTAAGACCCTGCAAGGAATGAACCATGAATTTCAAACTTTTTTTTTTTTTTTTAATAGGAGGGACCAATGTTGATTAGTAACTCATTCAATTGATAAGACTCTAAAAGGCTGAATGTTTATTGTTTCCCTGTGCCATAAACCATTTTTCTTACAACTGATTTTGTGTGTGTAAGACATATAATATTTTTAGTAAAAAGACCCCTGTAAATCCCTTTATTAGGACTTTATTGATATAAATCCATGATTTACTTGATTCATCATTAAGGTATCAACCTCGAAGAATTGATAAATAGCTTTTGCTGTAATAAATAAGTAATCATGTATTTGTTCATGTAGGCTTCCACAGTCATCAGATGTATGTAAAGTTTTTTCCGGGTTGGACCGTGTAAAGTTTTTGATGGTTGCCGAGCTTTCGCACATCCTGTGATGGCTTCTTCAGGGCTGAATAGAGAATGATTCTCTATTCAGCCCTGAAGAAGCCATCACAGGATGTGCGAAAGCTCGGCAACCATCAAAAACTTTACACGGTCCAACCCGGAAAAAACTTTACATAATCATGTATTGTTAAAAAGATTCATAAATACCAAAAATGTTCCTAAACAAACACACACACATGCAAACAAATTAGATTAGTGCAATTTCATCTTGTATTTCTTTGTTTACTTGCATCCTTTTTTTTTTTTTTTTTATATATTTTAGAGTAAGTTTAATTTAAAAAAAAAACAGTCCTGCAACAGGCCATATAGGCCCATGGAGAAAATACATATTGAGGATGTACTTATTCTTGACCCACAGCACTCTAGAGAAGATGTGTGATCAGAACATCATTCTGGCTGACTGATTTTTCTCATTTAATGAGTAATGGTTCCCAATTAGGGCTGGGTGTTCCCTAGAAGCACACTAGGAATCCTTTGGGTTATTACAATTAGAGGCACAGAAAGAAAAACCAACTGTTCACTGTGAGCATTAAACCTGGAACATTTGGCTTAGGAGATCAGTACCTTAACCACCATGACCCCTTAGTTTTAAATGTTTTCTAAACTATTATTGTTTGATAAAATATTATATATATTCTACATAAATTTAAGAAAAATTATATTTCTATCATTCATATATTACATTGCCTGTTTGAGCAGCTTACACTAAAGATCACCTAGGTGTAGCATTTTCAATTCAAATAAAGGTTTTCAATTTTGAACCAAATACATACATACATACATCAATGTACAAAATAATAATGATGAAACATGGAAGCTCTACAGATTTTATAAAAATTATAGCAAGCCAATTAATTTTGTGTAGGTCACTTTTCAAAAAATAATATATTTTATTGAGAGAATTGATATTTTTTTTTTCCTATTAAGTTTTGTGGAGCTTTAGAATGTTTGGTAAATAAAAGGACATCTAAATTAATTCATAACCTCATCTATATAAGTCCACACATGCTTGGCTAGCACTCACAAATCTTCACCTTCCTCACTCTCATAGCAAATTGGCAGATTAGTGTTGGCATTTGGTACAGTTTTAGAAGCAAAGTTATCGTTATTTTTCTTGATCAGTAACTTTATTAGGAACCTATTATTTTTTTAATTGGACTAGCCCCTAACACAAAATGTATTTAATAGATAAAGAGATTTTTATCAAGGAAAAAGGAAAAGAAGGGAGAGACAGACTTCCACTTGAGGGAACTCCTATATACCTTGTCATGTGAGAATAAATCTGCCAGTGCTATAGCTATGTTATTTTAATACTGATGAGAAGCATCAGAACTAATTTTTGTCTTCTTTGTTATGTAAACCTGTATGCTTATTTATAAGTTTTGTAATAGTTGACTTATTTTGTTTTTAATTTTTCTAATAAAAACAACAATTGTTTTAAATGGAATACAAAATTTAAAAATAAAACAAGCAGCATTCTAGGGTCTGTTATTTCACTCCAGTCATAGACTGTCATTCCTGAAAACCCGATCTGTCACTTAGATGTGTAAACCATCAGATATATCCCAAGGTATTTAAGAACATTATTTTAGAACCTTATATATTACAAATAATAAACTATATAAATACAAATTATTATAAATTTCTTACAATAGTACTAAAGATTTGTCTTAATTGCTTTATTTATTTAAATCAATGGAAAATTGTCAAAATGAGCCTTATAAGGATGCAATAAAATGAAAAAATTAAATTTTTATTTCCATATTTTTGCATGAGTTCACTTCTGCTCTTATAAGTGATATTGAATATTAAAGTATTCAAGTTTTAGTTGATTACTGAATTAATTTTATTTTGAAAAAACTTAAGGTATGATTGGTGCCCCTCCTTAATATATATTGAAAAAAATAAAATCATTAATAATTACAAAATAAGTATTATTTATAATTACTTATAATTCTTATAACAATAAGTAATTGAAATATATAAACTATTTTAAAGTCTAGCATAAAGAATAGACAGAAATTCTTAGTGGAGGCATTATAAATCTTACTTAGAATAAATCCCAATTATTAGAAAATCAATAATTTTCTAAGTAGGCATTGAAACTTGAAGACTGAACAGCAGTGTCTTTTTACATCACAGCACAAATGAAACACCAATACTGATAGGTTTTGCTAGCTCTTCTTATCAGTTATTTATAATTCAATTACATTTACTTTAAGAAAAAAGTTATCTGATATCTCTGAATCACAGTTCAATTATTTGGGTGAACATTTATAAGTATTATTCATTACTTTCTCTAAGCATTATTTTTCCAGAGGATTAGTTCAAATTTTTGTAGTCAGATAGTTAAAACACCAATAAAAATCCTAAAAATAACATGAACTGATTGGGGCAGAATTTAAATATAACCAAATATTGTATTACATTAATTATTGATTGCAAAATATTTATTTCATATTTTACTAATTAAAAATATGTTAAGTTAGAATGGTTTAAGATTTTATTAATATAAAGATACTGATGACACCTATCACAATACCCTGAAGTATTATTATTTTAAAACTATTTTCCTTGAAAATAAAAATTTATTAAAATTTAAATCAATTATCTTAATTTTGAACAAAAACCNTTAATAACAATCAATAAAAAAAAAAAAATCAACATTACCTTGTTCACTTGAAAAGGAATTTATTTTGTAAATCATTTATTCGAAAATACTATTTTTTATTTTACAATTTGTGTATTTTTTATATTGGTAATTTATATGTATAATTTTTTTTTTCCAATCTGCTTTGAATATTTTAAAAAAAATCAATACACACTAAAAGTTCGATATTTTCTATTTAGTGACTTATGGAATTCAAAAAAGGTATATAAATCCTGCAAATTATTCTAGAATGCTTTTTTTAATTAAGAAAGGTATTGAATAATCTGCTTTAGTACATATTTTTGATAATATTTTTTAATATTATAATTGAAAAAAATGAATGAAGCGGTGTGAATTTAAAAAGCATCTGCTTAGATATAAATAAATTAAGTAAATACTTTCACTCAACATAGTCTAACCAGTTAGGAACAGTGCCAATTTCAAACATGCTTCTCTATAGAATAACTTATGGATTTAGGATGAAAAACATTAGTACATAATATGTATAAATCAAGGTATTCTTTAAGATGAGAAAATCTTCATTTTGATAACTAATTTTTTCAAATTTATCATCAATCAATTTTATTATAAAATCTTATTGCCCTTAAATTACTTTAATTAGGTACATAAGGAATAAGGCCTTTGCAGGGGCAGGCCTATACAGCTTTTCCATCATTCCAACATTTCAGTCTACAATTTAACAAAAGTAGTTAGCTATGCATTTAATAAAATAACTATCTCAAAGCGCCAATCACTTAAGTAATCGTTTCTCTGATTTACAGCAAAGCTTGTACTACATTTTCCACGGTTGAAAATGTTCACTAAGTTCAAAACATTTTTAAAGAATCCAGGTGGCATACACCACCACTTAAGAAGGGGCGATTTACATCTTAAACCCATTTGCATCTCAGAGTGCTTGAGAAAAGAATGGAAAATCCAAAATATCTCCACACATAAAGTTATTTTTTAAATTAATCTCCCGTTTTGGCAAAAAAAAAAAAAAAAAAAAAAGAAGACCATCTGAATTCAGTAGAATATTGTCACAAGTTATCAATAGACTGGCTTATTTTTTTGCCATTATCTGTCATTTCTCATCAATGGAAGAATACACAAGAAACCTGATTTTGTTTCCTTTCAAGGACAATGACCTCCATCTAAATCAAAAACAAATTTTCTTTCTTCAAAGAAAACATCAATTATCTGGGTCACTTAGTCTCATTCTATAAAGTCCAAAAGTTTCCAGAAAACGTTCAAGCTGTCTTTGAAGTACCTCGCGTACTTAGAATGTAAAAGAATTAAAACGCTTCTTAGCCATGGTGAAGCTATTATCTACTGTGCACTTCTACAACTTGTTTATGCCAGAAACTTCATTCCTGTCACCGACAATGAACCTCTGTCACGCATTTCCAATCCGCATCGTATCAGATGATATCTGTCCACCGTCTACGCTATGACTCCTTTCTAAGTGGATTGAATTGTACTGTAAGTTGCAAAAAAAAAAAAAAAAAATACAAGGACAATGTATATTGTATTTTTCGTGCTCCGATTCCGCTACCAGTCAGGACACCAGAAATGTCGATGAATGGGGAAGTCTATGCTGAAATTCTACTTCAAATCTCCAACTCACCCATAACCATAGACACCGTTGCGGAAAAAAAAAGCCAAAGACACAAACCTACAAGCCTCAACATAAGTTGAAGCGATGAACCATTAACTATCTCTAATGGTATGCTCTTTATAACCATAATAAAGATTATATATTTCATTATAACATTATTATGAAGTTCAATTTTACAGGTATTTGTTTCCCGTTATTTTTTTTCATAATGCTAATAATAATAAGTTATTGAGATTTTAAGTTTTGTAAGTATTTTTAGCTTCCGTATTGTAGGATCGGTGAAGATCTGTTGCAATTTTTCATAAGCCGCACCAACGTGTATAATTTGATTTCCCTGCGGTAAATACACTAAAAATTATATGCAAATTTGAGTAACATAGGGATTATAAGTAATCTTTAGGACTTTACCAAATATAATCTTTTTGTAATACCTCCCTTCCATGCACTTAGTTTGCTCTTATTCTAAACATCCATGGCTCTGGAAGAGCTAATATTAAAAGCTCGCCCTATACGTGATTTGAACTGAGTAGACTGCAAGACCCGAATGAATCTTCTTGGAATCCCGAATGAGTCTACCCTGGGGCCGAACTGAAAAGTTTTAATGTATAATAAAATTCTGAAATTGAAATCGATATGATTAAAACTTTCGTTTGTTTCTCAATAATAGTACAAAATAACTATATCACACTTATATTCACATAGACTTTACACATAAATAAACATATATAGATATATAAAATGTGTATTTTAATAAGTAAGGACGAAATCTTTACAAATTTAATGCTTTTGAAATTTATATTTTGCTGGTGTAATTTCATGATTCATATCACTCCACTGGTATTACGTCATTGACGTTGACGATAAAGAGCTACCTCGGTGGAGTAGGTATTTGGAAGCCTAACTTGCTGAAGTTTGCACTCTGGTTACTTTTGTTTGATTGAGTACGACTTTGATTATTTTTTCTTGCTTTGTATTTGGTAAAATGAAAATTATCCTTACGTTTAGATAGCATGAAAGTTACCATAAAGAGTAAGTTCTACTGCTTGGTTTTATCCTTAAAAATACTCACTTATTGTTTTAATGGAACTTAATTTATTTTTATTAGATTTTTTTTTTGTTGGGGTTCGTTCAACACAACACAACAAAAGTGGGTTCGGTCAAGACAAAAAAAAATCTAATAATAATGTCTACGGTAAAAAAAAAAACTCCATTATATTTATTTTTTATTTTGTCTTTTCAATACTTGTTTGTTTAAATATGTATTGTTTTTTTTAAAGGTTGGAATGGTGTAGCTACTTGGAGATGGCTTGCCAATGATGACACCTGTGGCATATGTAGACTGGCATTCGATGGTTGTTGTCCTGATTGCAAAGTGCCTGGGGATGATTGTCCTTTAGGTATGTCAATAATAATTATGACCTTGCAAATAATAAAATCAATTTGTAATAACAATGTTTTGTTATGTTGTCTGGCAAAGATGTGGTTTAAAAGTTCTAACATTTTGTTCTTAAATATGAGCTTTCAATTAATTTTATTTTGCGTTAAATTTATATGTATAATCAGTTTTTAAGTTTTACCAATGCATCAGTTTAAAACTGTTAAAGTTAAACAATTTTTCTTTTTGCATTTAATTTTGTTTGTTCATTCTCTGAATAAGTTTTTTTTTTTTTATGTTAGAAGTCATTGGCCTTAAAACTGTGTATTATTTGATAAGAATTAAAGTATCATGTTGCTGTTTTTTTTTAAATCCACGAAGTTTGAAATTAGTTCTGTATTGAGTTAGCTTCTCCAGTGTATAATTTATTCACCAATTTAGTATCAGTATAGTTGAACAAGAACTCCTGATGGACCCTTTTTCTAGGCAAGTGGTCAAAAATGTTTTTTTTTTTTTTGTTTTTTTTAAACCATTTTCCTGTTGAAACATAACGAATACAAGAAAATTAGATTTCTAGGTAGATCCAAACTTTGACTGAACCCCAACAAAAAAAAAAAAATGTACTGAAAGCAATTGCATCTACAATTAAGTTCCCTTTTTCCATAGAATAATCTAGTTTTGTTAACACAGACTAGTATTAAAAATTTACTCAAATTAATATGATATTCACATATAATTCATCAAAAATTATAACTTCCTGCTTATTTATACATATTATTTTATTTTTAGGGGAGTTATTGCATTTTAGGGCCATTTTTTTTTTTTTTAATTTGCATTACAGGGTTGTTCAAAATAAACAATTTTCAAGTACTTTATTCACAAGATTGTTCTTAAATATAAATAATATTGTAGTTTTTTTTCTTAAATTACTAATTATGATATAATGACATATTTTAATCTTAGTCACTAGTGATTTACCACTAAATAATTTGAAATTCCAATTATGAAAATATAATGAAAAACCTTTCAGCTGTGAATTGAACCCAGTTTTATTTTGTGCATTTTCCAATCCAATTACACTTTTAGCCTATTTTTTTTATTTTATGAACATGCTTAGTTACATATTCAAAAATCTAAAAAAATATATTTCTCTAATGTGAGTGATAATTTTCTTAATTTACCAGGTATGCAAGTTTAAAATGTCGTTTATTTCTTAAAATATATACACAGTAATTTAAAAAAAAGTATAATATATTTTATTCAAAGTACTGGCCCTCGCTTTCTACACATTTTGTCCATCTCTCGGGCAATATATGGATAACATTCCAAAAGAATGCTTCATCTTTATTTGAAATCCATTCATCGAGCCATTTTCGTACGTTTTCGAAATTGTTGAAGTGTTGCTCCGCCAATGAGTGTCCCATCGATGAGAAGAGGTGATAATCAGAAGGCGCCAGGTCAGGTGAATACGGCGGGTGGGGTAGGAGTTCCCAACCAAGCGAAGAAATCGTTTCCTTAGTCAATCTGGCTGAATGTGCAGGAGCGTTATCATGCTGAAGAATGACTTTGGCGTGCCTGTGAGCCCATTCTGGGCGTTTTTCGATCAATGCGTGACTCAAATTGATCATTTGTTGTCGGTAGCGCTCGGTATTGACTGTTTCGCCGGGCTTGAGAAGCTCCCATCTTTTTTGGTCAATTTTCTCGTTTTTGATCAGTAACATCAAAATCACCACGTTTGAAACGTTGAAACCAACGTTCACATGTCTTGACGGTTGGAGCAAGATCGCCATAAGTCTCAACAAAAATTCGATGACATTCAGATGCCTTTTTCTTTTGATTAAATAAGAAAATCATGACATGCCGCAAATGCTCTTTATTTGGCTTAAAATTAGACATTTTTAACACCAAAGAAAGGTATGATACGTCCACGTAAACGACTTAAAAACAACTGACTTTTAACAAAATAGCGTTTAGAGATAAGCAAATCCTTCAATAGGCTAAGAGCGCATTCTATTGGAATTAAAACGACATTTTAAACTTGCATACCTGGTAGCAGATTAGCTGTAATTAATTTTTTTTCATATGGTGGTTACTGGCAGAATTAGATGTATAGTAAAAAAAAAAATTGTTTTAAAATTGAATTTAAGTCTGATTATGTTAGCTTGTTAAGGTAAAGTAAATTTGGTAGAAAACTAAAAGAGCTAGTTTAATCTATTGATATGAAAGCAATAATTAGTTACTATCAAGGTAGTCATTTTTAAACTTAAGGTAGTCAGTAACTTATTTTTTCTTAACTTATTTTTTATAGTCTGGGGCCAGTGTTCACATTGTTTCCACATACATTGTATAATGAAATGGCTCAACTCTCAGCAATATAATCAGCATTGTCCTATGTGTCGTCAAGAATGGAAATTTAGAGAGTGAGAATGTCAGCTGAAATACCAATGGAAGGCCTCCCACCCTTACCCAAGAGTCTTAGCAGCGTGAACCTGGCTGAACCGACTCCAGCACCTCGGCCCCCTCACAAATTCCCTCCACCTCCTCCAGGACCACGACAACCACCCCCACCACCTCCACGCAAGCAAACCAAGCTTGATGTACAGCTTGCTCGTCTCAGAAAAGAAATGGTAAATCCAACTTAATCTTCATAAAAGTTTCTGTCTAATGTCTGCAATTGGATTGGATTTTAAACTCAATCAAATTGTAATTTAAAAAAAAAAATTATAATTTACTAAATTTGAAAATTTTAGAAATATTATACTTTTGATAATGTGTGGCATCAGAATTGTTAAATTATACTAATATTAGTATATATTAGTTGATATATATCAACTGTGAGAGACGTATAAGATATAGAAAACTAATATAGCTATATTATTTACTTTAGTATTATATCTTTATTTCAATGTAATTATGGCTCCATAAAATGGAGAGCTTTACTGCCTCCACAGAGCCCAATTTATTAGAAGTATGAAGGGAATTAATAATATTAATAAAATAGTGTCATGAGTGTGCCACAAGGTGGTCTCTGGAATTTCACACTAGTGACACATCTGTTTTAGTAGTAATACTCTAGAACGGGCTATTTGGTAGGATAGATGTGTGATCTAGGTAATAATAACTCATAAAGGAAATAATAGCTCTATAATAACAAAATCATATTTATTTATTTTAAGTGCCTCTCTCCATTGTCTTGGGTTCATCCTCAAAAAAATTAAAATATTCAAATAGTTAATTTGCTTTTTCCAGTTTAAAATCTCAGGAATCTTCACTGAACCCAGACACATTTCATTCTTAAATATTTTCATTATGAAATATTTATTATAAAGTTTTTATAAAACTAATTATGCAAAATTAAATTATCTGTTAATCTTTTGTTGTATTATTTCTAGATGAAAAGCTTATGATTACTATCTACTTTCATAAGGAAATAAACTTCTTTGGTTAACATGTTCAAAATGACAATGGGCATCCTCTGTGATAGAGGATGTGTAATGTGGTTGTCGATCACAGGAGTAAAAACTAGACTAAAATGCCAACAGTTTCGGAATATTTAGTTCATTCTTCAAGGCCTACATCATAACAGAAAATGACACTATAAAGTCATATTGTTACAATATAAATAATTATTCAAAAATACCACACTTACTAATAGTCAAATATAAAAATTACTATTATGTAAATAGTGTGAGTTAGAAAATTAAATAATTTAGCTTAAAAAATAAATAAATATGTCAAATATTTAAAACAATAAAATAAAATAAATTAATAATATATACCAATGGTTCTGACCATTTTTTACTAATCATTACTGTGTATTTCCTACCAGGAAATGGATATATATTTACATTAATTTAGTTTTGATTCTAAATTAGGCGACCTGATATCAGGAAGTTTATTCATGCTTTTAGTTTTGTTTTATTGATGTGTTCTATATAGATGTTTATCTTAATGGGTGGGGTAATTAAATATTTAATAAAATCTGTGGAAAATAATAATAATAAAGAAGTATGTTATAATTATAAACTTATGCTAACTGCAAATGTTTAATAAGTAATAAGCTGCAGAAGGAAAGAAAAGAAAAGAAAAAATATATAAATTGCCCTCTGCTTTATGGAATTTAAATAAAATTAAAGTGAAGAATATGTTTAATATGTATTATAGAGAATATATTAGTTATAATATAGATTATTTGATAGATATAGACTTAATATAAACTCAGAACTGCAGGGTCGAGCAGTTCACTGCCCGGTAGCAATCCTTGCTTGTCCCACCGATGCTATCACCTCATCTGCCACTACTCGACCGACTCCCCCCTATGTGGAGGGACCAGAATCTGTTAATCCAAGCACTGCCATTTCAGAAGAAAGGACAGCTACAGCTTTGAAAGAGGCATAAAATTGGAACCCCTATGACTTATCAATGGAGTTTCTCATGTGCAGTGGCATGGGGAGGACAATGAAGAGAAAATAAATATCTCCTTGGCTGGCTAGCTCTAGGCCTAATTTAAATACATTTTATTTTTATAGTCAATTGAATAATACTTTAACTTATTGTATGTTTTAGTATTATATTAATACATACAATAAGAATACTTTAACTTATTGTATGTTTTAGTATTATATTAATACATACAATAAGAATACTTTAACTTATTGTATCTGTATAAATAAACTAAATTTACTATTTAACATGAATTCTGATTTATAATGTTTGTTGATACAGTACAGTCTACGTGAGGTGGATCTCAGCCTTCTCTCCCAACTTTGGTCACTTAATGAATCACTCCAAGAATTCCGTGCAATGCAGGAGATGCTGTCTCCTCCCTCTGACCCAGAAGAGGATGCGCTTTACTCCAACCTTCCTCCTCTTGTGGAGCCATCCTATCCCCTCTCTTCTAGTTCCAGTCACTCCAGCAATAATGCTTTCACTGAACTATAACTTGCCTTAAGCTGCCTCTAAGATCTTTTGGAGAATGCTTAGTTTTGTTATAGAACTACTTTGTTTGGAACTGCCTATTTGACTTTCTTCAGTTGAATGAAGACAATAACTATTTGTGACTATATTAATGAAGAATTCTGACAAACAATTCATTTTTCATTAAATATCAAATAATTGTTGTATATGTTAGTTATAATTCTTGAATACTTTACTTTATTTATAGTTGGAGTTTTTTAAAAAGCATTTATTTCTTACATTGATATGATATGTTTATTATAATTTAAATATTCATTCATTTCAGATTCTGATTTAAGCTCATTATTTTATAATAAATACAATCATTGGGGATTTATTATTATGTTGTTTACAAGTTTATTTCACAAAGAGACTTAATTCTTTTTTCTGTGTGCTCAAAGGTGCTCAATTTTAAAAAAAAGTCAGAAAAAGTTTTTTTTTTCCTTATTTTTTAAAATTTTTCCTTAATGCATTTAACCCAACTGATTAATTTATTATTTCTTGCATCACATAATATCCATGCCAATTTTTCTCTGTAAAATCCCATAATTGAATTGAATATCTTTAATAATTAATCTATCATATAAGGTAGAGGAAGTATTCAGTGCAAGATAAAAAATTTAAAAAAAAAGTGAAAAACAGTTTATTTAATTAAGAAAAACCAATTGTATGTTTTTTTTTGTACTGAAGTAGCATAAAAAATTATATGCTAGTGTTGGTTAATGTTTCTAATGAAGTTCAATAAGGTTGATGATCCATTCTATGTATATTTAATTGAGTACAGACATTTTGATGCCTTAAACATGTTCTTTGTACAATAGTGTTGAAGCAACTGTTGAATTAAGAAAATTTGTTATAATTTTAATAACTCTCTGCTGCTTTGTTCTAGATTGTAAATTTTAATTGCTTTTGTTTTCTATCAGGGAGACTATTATGATTAATGATAATTTAAGAAATTTATTATAGTTGAAGTCTAACATGATATATGTAAGAAGTAAATAGTGAAAATAAATTATCTTGCTTTTCCATAATAATAAAAAAAACAAACAAAAAAAAAAAACGTTTTTTAACATTATGAGGTGTTATTGGAGTGGTGTTAGCTTCTTTCTGAGACAATATCAATTCTCATAAAGCCAAGAAAGAAGCCTTTGTGTTTATAAAAAACATTTTTGGGTATTATTAAGCAGCATGAAAACAATTGAAAACTTTCCCTCCAAACCAGGAGATTTCTGGGTTTTTTTTTTTTTTTTCCAATTTGTCTTCAATTTAGAACTAATCATTGTGCATTCAGTTGGGAAACTTTCTATTAAATCTTAGAACGAATGCTAGCTTTAAAAAATAATATCTTTTAGATTTATTCAGTATGCACTCTACTTGTGTAGACTTTGACTAAATTTAAAGTAATCCTAATTGAATTTAAAGTTATTTGCTATGAAAAATTAAGGAATGAAATGTGTTTCTTGCCAGTATAGTGAAGACAATATTATGTCTGGTTGTAAATTTGTATTGTAATCTAAATAAGATTATTGAAATAATGTTCTTTGATTTTAATTTAATTTATTTTATAATTTTCTATGGATTTCATGAATGTTATTGATTCATGACTTTCTATGAATTTCAATGAATTGTATTAATCATGGTATGAACTGAACTTCTTGCTAGTTTAGTGTAGATGACTTTTATCTTTTAAAGTCCTATTGAAAACTAATCTTATGAATTTGACTGATGTTAGTGTCATCTAATTTTTCTTATGACTTTTTATGAATTTATCTTTGTATTGATCAAGATATGAACTGTACTTCTTGCCAGTGTAGTGTAGATGATGTTATATCTTGTCTCTCACTGCAAACTTATCTTGTGAATTAGACTAATGTTTGTTTCATTTAATTTCTCTTATGACTTAAGACAGATTTCTCTTTGGATTGATTCTACTGTAAGAATATTAATGGCTTAGTTTCATTTTAGTATCTAATTGTAAATAATATTTGCTAACCATTCAGAATTTTTTAATGTATGTTAAGTATGTGTTTCATTAAAGTTTTTAGGTCTCACTCTATATTCAATTTACAAATATATTTCAAATAATGTTTCAGCCATTACCCGATCCAAAAGAAGAAAAAAAAATTGTTGCCAGACTTTATGCTGGAATTATAATTATTTTTAAAAATTTAACATCTACCTAAAAATATTAAATCCTGATTTTCTCAAAATTTTATTACTAAAGTATTGAATTGAGGTGTATAACTAAGTAAAATGTGATGTGGGATTTATAAAAAAATGTGATTAAACAAGAATAATTTTTTTTATTGCTCGCTGAAAGGTTGATTTCTGCTATCACCATGTAATGGTAATTGTAATTTTCTGAAGCTCAAAACATGAGGACACAGGTTGTAATAAAAAATATATAAATAAAATGAGTCTTATATTGACATTATTGTTTACTTTTTATCTAATCTACAATAAACATTAGGTTTCTTTTTCATAGGAAGGGTTGCTATGGTCATGAGCATTTAATGACGCTTTTTATCAAAATGCTATATTATTACAGGATTTTATTTTTTATGTTACAAGCCATGAGACACTTAGGATTGGTTCAAATTTAATCTTGCAGTTCACAATATTGTATAAAATTAAGAATACTACGGCTGTAACTGTTGTTTTGTTGGAGATGGATTTTCGTATTACCATCTGTTTTTCTTATTTCTCAATTCGATGAGATGACTACATCTATTGTAATTCTATAAGGATGCATTCAACACTTATGATTAGGTCGCATAATTGAAAAACCCCCATGGCTCAGGACAAGCTCTTATTTAAAAATAAAAGGTTCACCTGGGCGGGATTTAAATCCGCAGCATCAAGATTGTGAGACCCTTACAGATCCTCTGAGCTACTCTGGCATCCCAATTCTACTCTTTATTAGAAGTTTAAGTAAAATAACTCTTGTGTAAGTGCCAGTGACTAACTCTACTGATGTCAAAGTAGTTGGCACTAATATGGCATATAAACTGCAGGAGCGACCAAATAACCTGCAAACTCATTTGCCATCAGTGTGTTGTTTGTTGAGTAATGAGTGTAATAGCATTGAGTCCTAAACGTTTTCACTTTTAAAATTATTTGATGATGTATCTCAAAATAATATAAAATATAATGCACAACACTTTAAAATTGTATACTGCTATATGAGTTATGTATAGATAAAAAACTTCCCAATTTTTGTTATGCAAGATTGGTAATGTACTCTGACACAGTCAGATACTTCATTATTTTATTATTCTAATTCTATTCTAATACTTTATTATTCACTAATAGTGATAATAAAATTAATTTAACAATAAAAGGTTTGAAAAATATTTAAAAAAAACAGAACAGCTATAACTATTTCTAACCACTTTGTCCCAGATAATAATACCTGACCCCTTAAAAATCATATTTCACTATTCCCCATTTTAAATTATGTAATTTCAAATCAAGACAATCCTAAACACTCTGAAAATTACTTTAAAGCTTTAACATATAAGAAAAACTCTAATTAGCATAGTGTTTTAAAAATTATTCTCATTTACAAGCTTTAACCAAAAAGTGATGAAAGAAGAATTTTGCTCCTAGCTGGAAAACCGTAAAAACCTGCATTCTTGTCTAAGCTAGTAATTATTACATAGTAAGGCAAATAAAAAAAACAACTTACAACAAGTAAAAAATACCATGTTAAAGTCTTGTACTTGTGTAAATAAAAACTGACTTGGTTTGTTTTTTCCCAATCTGTAATTTCTTTTGGTGCCTGACTTCATCATTCCTACAGTCAATGAAACTGTAAGCTCCTCGTTCTTACCTTTCAGTGAGGTCTGAAACGTCCCAGATATGTCAAAAACATTCTTTGTTCACTAAAGGACAATTTATATTTACTATTGACCCAGAGAGTTTGTTATAAATCACTTCTAATTTTATTCAAAGATTGTTTTTGGGTAGTTTTTAAAAAGTTGGCTTTTTTTTTTTATTATGTGGAATTATTTTTCCTGATCTAAAAGTTTAATATTAAGCACCTTAAGTCTGGCTGAAGTATTTCAGAAACTCTAAGAAGTTGTTTTAAATATATAACTTACTAAGTGCAGTGGAAATTTAGAAACTCAACTATAAGAACATTATAATTCTAATACGAACATTTTTTTCTTTGTATTTTCAGTGAGCTCTCAAGTATTGATCATGATGTGAACCTCTTGGACAAATTTTAGTTGCCTTAAGATAATCACGTTTGTTCTTCCCTATGGTTTTCTCGAAAATGTACAGCTGTCCCAGGATGGCTTAGGGAACTTCAGAAATGGTGAGTGAGGATTGTAGTAAGTTATATATGTAATACTTCACAAAGTAAAACAATAAATATGAAAATTATTTAGGTACTGGGAACCTGAGGCTAGTAGTCTCTAGTTCCTTTGAGATCCATTCCTCCGCCGACTTGTTTAGTTCCTCAGAAAACTCCCGATTTCCACCGATTTTCCCTAAGAAAACAAAAACTAGAAGTTATTTTTTACAAACATCTCAATGATGTAAAAATTAGGAGAAAAATCTGAATATTTTTCAAGATTGGCTAGATAATAAAAATAAAATGTGATTTAATGTATACTTATAAGCATATATGTTTAACTTAGATTTGCAAGTCTCCAAAATAAATATTTGTCTTCTTCCTTGCTGCCATAAATATATTTCCTTACGTTTCCACCCCATATAAGGTATTTTTTCTTCAAAGAAAACATCAATTATCTGGGTCACTTAGTCTCATTCTATAAAGTCCAAAAGTTTCCAGAAAACGTTCAAGCTGTCTTTGAAGTACCTCGCGTACTTAGAATGTAAAAGAATTAAAACGCTTCTNTTATGATGCAGTTATTCATGTACTAGAATTTGTCCTTAGCTTACGGAGTTTTCACGAAAAATACTAGCGTACTGTTAGAAATAAAACACCAAATGGCATTGAGTTCTTTGGAATGTAGGAGTATATATACTTATTTATTTGTATAAAGAGAGAGACCTTACCTGCTTCATTTGAAGAATCTTCTAAGGTTACCTGCTCTCCTGGCTGTTTTTTTTTACCAGAGAACTCTGAATTTAAAATAAAATGGTTTTTTTCTTTTTGACCGATTCATGTATGAAGTTAAATTTGACATATAAGTTTAATCTTTATATAAGAGCCACTATTTATGTCAGACGATTTCTAGTATACCAAAAAGACGGATAATGAGTTATAATCAGAAGAACATTTTTCTACAATTTTCCGGTACTAACGGAGAGGTATGGAATTTTCAAATAGGTGGTTGTTTTAATGGAAGGATTTGAATGGATGTCCAAATCCAAGAGTGTAGTTTGAAAAAGTCGTTATTTTTTGGGTTTTTTTTTTTCTTCTAAAATTGTTAGATCCAGTGAGCTCCAGATAGTGTAGTTTTGTGGGTAATATTGTCTCAGGGAGGTGTTTGACGGGTGTGCACGCTAAAAACCCTCTATAACTGTCTCCAAATTTAATGGAGAAAAGGGACTTGTCTAGTTTTTGAACTAACCCAGTAAATAATAAAATATTTCAGCTTGACCGAGTTTCATTAAATCTGAGGATAAAGAAGAGTAAATGAGAAGTATTGGATTTAGACGACAAAAAGAACGAGTGTGAAAGTTGACATCACTAAGGTTCGTAGAGTGAGAGGTACATTCAATCGTCATCATTTAATTCCTAAATATCTTCCTTAATAGTATAAATGTTTTTTTTTGTAGTATTTTATTCCATTAAACAATTAAATGCAATCTCGGTGGCATAAATGGCTAACGCGCTTGCCCGGATAGCTGGAGATCCAGGTTCGAGCCCTGGCTGATACAGTTAGATTTTTTATTCTATTCCCTTGCATTTAACTGTTTAAAATTTACTTGGGATAAAATACCACAATAAAAATAATATTTATAAAATGAAAAAGTAAATAATGAGAGTCGTTTAAATAGCTTGACAATGTCAGCTCCTTCGAGCATAAGATGATGTATTCGTCTTTCTCGGAGGTTAGACTCTTCATACTAATGCTGGAAATTTAATAACTTATCTGGATCGAGTTGGTGGCGTAATAGGCTAAAGTGCTTGCCAGGATAGCAGGAGATCCAGGTTCGAGCCTTGGCTGAGACAGTTAAATTTTTATTCTCTTCCTTACTAGTGTTTTTCATGAAAATCATATCTAACATAAATGATAGAGTATTATATTTTCACCTATGAAAATAAAATGTTTTCTTCACGATATTTATAATCAAGATATAATCTATAAATTTTGGTTTTTCTCTGAACCCCCCCCTCTCATCCTTATCCAATTTTAGCCAAAAAAACAATATATTCAAGTTTTTAATTTTAAAAATCTAAAAGACGAATTTGGTTTCTACATTTAAAAAATAAGAGGTCCCATCCAACCCTGGTTGGAAAAGTTAAATCCTAAATTTTTTTCTTTTCAATGTAAATTGTAAAATTAAATTTTAAATGAATTAAGTTCAATACATTTTTTGTTATAACAGGTGCATTCCGATGTTTCACTTTTGGTCTCTGTCTGAAGTCTACTGATTTCAGCCGTTAAAGAATTCGTGAGTTTTGCAAAAGCGGCTTCAATAGCGAATTTATTTATTTATTTTAAAAAGTTCGGACGCTAAGAGCCCGTAAAGACAAATATTTATAAATATATAGACAAAAATTTTAACAAACCATATTTTTAGTTTCTCCAATGCAAGGTCAGCACATTTTCGTTGAAATTTTTCAGAAGTCGCATCATGGTACTAACATGAATAGCTTGATTTCTTCAAGGGAAATCTGTTAAAATGTCCACATCCAGATATACATCTGCAGCTGATAATATTTAGAATATATAATTTTTTTTTTTATTATTCCCTAACCTTTCCTGATGAAGTCTTCTTCTCCTTCGTTGGTTGTTCCTTTTATTGGGATCTCCTTCATCTTAAGTACTTTGCGAAAGTTCTCGATCCTCAGGTGATCACGGAGCTTGGTCACCTGATCTTCTCTTACGGCCTTCCCCAAGAAGTTAGCTATTTTCTTTATACTTCCTTCCATGTTCTGGAAAATAAAACATACAAATAATAACAATATAAATTTAATGATTTTTGTAAATCGGTAAACAATATCTTGGTTTAAATGCGTGACTTGAGGAAGTACAACAGTTTGTTATGACTAGTCTTAAGCGATTCACAAAATATCACTTTTTCTGGCAAAAGTATAGACAATACTATACTTGGGAAAGTACTATAATTAGGACTGTTTTACGGCCCTCAACTCAGTTACATTTTGGGGTTATTAGTTTTAAGAAACATTTAACAAAACAAAAAAAAAATGAAGAAAATATAATTATTTCTAAGGAATCTGAGTTGTTCAAATATTGTATATAATGTAAATTGTCTTACCGTCACTAAATCCTCGTAGAACAGGAACAGTAAATTAATGTTATTTCTCATTTCCCAGGCTTCCTTCACGTGATCCCAATAAGGCGAGTCCACAACTGCAATAATAAGTAATTGAAGTGTTAATTTGGTTTCAAGAAGACATTGTCTTTTAGTTTTCATTGTGGTCTTTGAAAAGGAAGAGGGTCACATGTTTGAAATCATGGTCCGATGGAGCTAATTTCAAGAAAGGAATGAGCCTTAAAGGGGCTGTTTATACATGATTGTGCAAGATTGCTATTTTTTTAGCTGACTTGAAAAGTATCATACTCTACTGTATTCGAGAAAATTTTCAATATACCGTCATGATAAAAATAACACTAATCTTCTTTGCTACCTCTATACTTGAGGAAGTAGCCGTTAACAGTTTTGTGGATTTTCTCGAGGCTATAAATTCGTTTAGAGACCACGGCGATGCAGTTCGATTTATGATGCAGTTATTCATGTACTAGAATTTGTCCTTAGCTTACGGAGTTTTCACGAAAAATACTAGCGTACTGTTAGAAATAAAACACCAAATGGCATTGAGTTCTTTGGAATGTAGGAGTGTTTGAATGTGTTTCGGCGATACTGAAAGAGCTTTGTATAAAGTAGATTCATTTGATATTATTTTGACAGTTGAAAAAACTTCTCTTTTTTTTTTTTTTTATAAACATAATTTTTTTTTTCATTATTATTTAAGAAGAATTTTAAGTTTGTTGTTCACGTAGGCTTCGACGGTCGTCAGATGTATTTACCGTTTCTTCTTCCGGGTTGGTAAAAGTTTTACAACTCTCATTCTCTTTTCAGCCCTGAAGAAGCCATCACATGATGTGCGAAAGCTCGGCAAATAACAACAATTTGACAAGGTCCAACCCGGAAGAAGAAACGGTAAATTTTAAGTGTGTTTGACAAGGATAAGCAAATGAAGGATGAGCCAGGGAGATCAACAGCTGCTGAAACAGAGCCATCAACGCGTGAGTTGGCCCCAGGTCGTTCTGCTTCTAATTCGACGCTCAATCTTTCTCGATCAACATTTCAAGCAGTACTGGGTGCCCCTTGCCATTCTGTTCATAGTGGGAAGATTTTGCAGCAGAATTGGCAAGGGCATACGAGAGTGTAGTCGGAGGAATGCTTACCCAAATTACGGCTGAAGTAGCTCCAGTACTTGGGGAAGTCGCCTTGGTAGTCGTGGCTTTTGAAGAGACGGTTGTGGTAATAGTACGAGACTGCCACGTCCTTGGGGTTCCTTGCCACGTATACCACCTTGCACGTTTTCAGGAGATTTGGGGGAAGGAGAGAGAGTGGCAGGTGAGTCTTCAAATGTCGAGGTGGGGGTACCTCTTGCTGGAAGATCGGACGTCTCCAAGACGCCAACTTCTCTGCCACCACAGGATCGCCGTCGTTCTTCGCCAGTATTTCCTTATGCAGCAGTTCCGTGTGCAATATCGAATACCTGTTGATCAAATTATTCAATTTCAGCTAGAGTTAAAAAGGCAATCAACACCAACGTTTTTTATCAACACCAACTTGGTATCTGACGCGAAACGAATTTCCTGCGGAGCTGTGATTCCGACAGAATAGCCAAAATTGCCATTGATGTAAATAGAAATTAAGTAAAGCTCGCATGCATTGTTTGGCTACCTAGTCTAGTGCTGATCCATCCGATCAAGCCTTGCCGTCCATTCCCTCCAAGCGTATAATTTCGCCTGACGAAGCAGGCCGGAACAGCAAAAACAGGTGGTCCTTACGACAATTTGAGTGTAAACCAGGTCATGCTTGCAAATAGGGAGTGCCGATAAATTTTTTTAGATAATTTGCCGATAATTTGCTAAATTTAGAAGGCAGTGTAAGTGAGGTATATTATTCTACTGAGGAGAATATCCTCAGGGCATTTATTAAACTATCCAAAAATATGAATATATTTCATTATTATTATAATTTTATGACTAGATTAATTTTTATAAATACAAGATTAATATATGATATAGTTATGTATACTCACTCAAAGAAGGGAAACCTGTTCTCCAATGCTATATTCATAGATGCTTCGTAGTCAAAGTTATGTGTCAAGAGCCAAATTAATTCTTGGCATACTGTCGTCCCTGAAAGAGTTAAAATTAAAAATGTATAATTTATTTTTTAAATGTATAATCAATACATTAAATAAACAAACTTAATTAATAACTTCCCGATTGTTAGAATCTATTTATATTAATATGCTAATATGATTGGTTCAGGTATTATTTAGAAAAAAAAACTATTATTTTTCAAGTTAAAAATTTTAAATTAATAAAAATGGCTCAACCGAAACGTTGTGCTATATTGAACTGAATTTAGAATCGAAAACAGTGTCATTAATTGGTCCCACCTTATTAATACGTAAATAAACATTGTCTTCCAGTTCATTAATGGTGACGGGTTGGAAACTAATACTAAAAATAATTATGAAAACTTGGGAATAAAAGGAAAAGTCACAGAAGGAAAATTATGGCATAAAAATACCACCAGGAAGGCAAAGGAATCTTAAAACTGCTCGCTGCAGAGAAGCACCAAGCAGGTGGAAATTCCTTTTCTGAGACATTACCTCCTACCTTATTCTAAAAAAATTAAGAGAAATTAAGTATCATGCATGGGAAACAACTCTTAAAAATAAAACGTGAGATTGGATTCGTATGGTTCTCTTTTGGTAACCTCAATTCGATTCCTCTCCCAATTATTCTTACATTAAGGGCCCCAATTAAAGCCGACAGGAAACGAGTGAAGTCACTCATGATCATAAAGAGTGAAGTCACTTATGATCATAAAGAGTGAAGTCACTCATGATCATAAAGAGTGAAGTCACTTATGATCATAAAGAGTGAAGTCACTCATAATCATAAAGAATGAAGTCACTTATGATCATAAAGAGTGAAGTCACTCATAATCATAATGAATGAAGTTGTTCACGTAGGCTTCCGCAGTCATCCGCAGTATGTAAAGTTTTTTCCGGCTGGACCTTGTTGATAGTGTTGCGGTCATAGCCATTCTTCATGAAAGCGGTCTTCAAATGTCTTCTTTCTTTCGGCAGTTGGGCAGGTTCTGAGAGTATCTCCGCTCTGTGGAGTAAAGTGCTGATGACTTTACACGGTCCAACCCGGAAAAAACTTAACATACATAATGAATGAAGTTACTCTTTATCGCCCGGTCAATCAAAGCACCGTACCAGAGGACAGGCGAAAAGACAGTACTGCGAATCACCAAGGTTACTTTCCATTGCGGTAAAAAAAATTGATACTCATGAACACACCTAAAGGAATTCGTCGTCATTAGCTGCCTTCCTCGTCCTTATGGCGAGCCATTACTGACTGTTGTATTGCCCTGACGAAAACGCTCGCCATTGAGACGCGGAAGACAGCCAACGACGGCGGATTCCTAGAGTTATGTTGAATATATATATTCCTTAGGGGAAATGCCCAGAAAATTGCAACTCACCTGATCTGGGGAAGGTAACGAGCCAGATGTCGTCAGACCTGAGAGGGTAGTTATAGAATCCTTCCGCCAGCCCCTTGTAGGTGGCGGGAAGGCACCATTTCTGAGGTCCGACCTGAACAAAACCATACTTCTCCCCTCTGAAGTCATCCACCAGCTGGCGGTTTAGCTGATCTTCGACAGGCACGATCTCGTAAGGGAACATCACTGCTCATCTGTAACTGTGATTAGACCATGAGTCACTTACGATTTTATTTCTATTGGAAGTTATAGCTTACGATTAAGAACCATATCTACGAGCAACCGTCATTGCATTACGAATTGATACTTTTCGTCGAGACTTATTTTTTAATAAATCCATAAAAAGTACATTTATTATCCTTCGTTATTAGTAGATTTCCTGTAAAGAAATATAGTTATTCACATTGATAACATGACGTGAGTATATAAACACACACACACACACACACGCGCGCGCGCACGCACGCAAACACACACACACACACACTTGTTGATTTTTCTTCTAGGCATGACTAGGCGGTCTTTTTCTTCTAGGCGGTTTTTGCCGAGCTTTCGCACACTATATGGTGGCTTCTTGAGGGATGAATAGTGAATGACGTTATGAATTATACCTAACAGTTTATACCAACCAATTATACCTAAAAATCGAACAATTATACTTAACAATATAACTACTTATACCTGACAATAACACTGCACCAAGCAATATACCTAACCAAGTTTTAACATTTTTTAAGTGGTTATCTTAATTTTAACTGCTGAAATTTCCATCAGTTTTTTGTTTTTTCTTAAATTTCGATCAAATTAATGTAAGCAGAGTATTAATAAGAAATATAAATTTACTTCAGTTAATCATTCATAATCAGGATGAGTTTTTATTATTATACGGTATGATATTGTTGTTATTACAGTATGGGTAACTTCTCCTGGCGGGCAAGTTCGTTAACTGAATTTTATTTTTGATATCAATGAAAAATTATTATTTTGTTTTAATTAAAAAAAAAACACATCATCTTAAAAATTATCAAATGGTCTCACATTTATGGAAAGAATAATATTTTTTTTTTAAATTTATCATAATTTATCTAATTAAAACCGATATTTTTTTTTTTTTTTTTAATGGCGTGTCAATCTTTGGTCATTAACATCAGGGAGATATTTTTAGAAGCGGGAAGATATTTTCAAGAAGAAGAATTTCTTAGCAATAGGTCATGGTGAGGTATAATGAATTGTTAATTAATGCGAATAGTTATTATTTGGATGGACATAGTAATTTCTTTGTGCTTGGAAACTATGAAATTTATAAGAAAGAAAAAATTGAGTGATAATGGAAAAGAAGCATACTGAAAATGTATCTAAAGATGATTTAATAGCCAGCCCTCTTTCAGAAAGTTCATTATAGAGTCGATGACTTAATCGTCATTTAATAGAATTTTGTCTAGAGTCTCATTTAAGTTATATTTTTTCCTTGTTTATTTATATAAACAAGAAAAAATATAACTTAAATGGGACTCTAGACGATAATTTTTATAGCTAATAAACATAGAAAAACGCCGCGGGTTCAAATCCCGCCCAGATCAATCTTTTAATTATAATATGGTAAAAAAGCTTGTCCTGAGCCATGGGTGTTTAAAAAGGGGTGGCAACCTGTAGATAGCCCTCCCTCCAATGACCCTAAGTGGTTGCAAGGGAGGATTTCAACAGAATCATGTCATATGATTTGATCGTACATCTAGTCGGAGCTTTGATCGTACATGTTACATAAGCCGTATTTTTTTACCCTCACCAGGGCTATGAGTGTGAGTGCATCTGTCAATAATGTTATCTCTTATCGCTTTTAATGAAGGTTGTATAATCCCACAGGGAGCCCTCTGCTATCTTTGATTAAGAAGAAACTGCTTTCACTTAGACTCAGAATGAAAACAATTTTTTTTTGTACTATCCAATAGATGTCGAGTGCTCCATGGATATCAAATATTCGCTCTCAATCTCCTGACGATGGTCCTTGGACAGCCGAAATTGCTCGATCTTTGAATATATAAATACGACGGGAGACATTTTTATTTATGGTGACCCAATAACTCACTAAATCTCTCTCTCTCTCCCTCACTCTCTCAATATATGTGTGTTCAACTTTCCTTCTTACAGTAAATAGAGAAGGCCGTTTTATCATATAACGGTTCATATTGCACATGATGTATTACATGTAACTTACAATAATTTGATTTTAATATATACACTATTTGATCTGTTAAAAATATCTCTAATAAATTATTTTTGAAATGCTTGTAAATTATCTATAGAAATCAATTCCGGCTGGCTAGGTTATTCCTGAATCAGTATATTTATAATATTTTCAAAGCGAGGACAATTAAAAATCAGGAGATCCAAACTTAGTGGCAATGATTCGCCACAGAAGCAATTCGGATCAACTATATAACCTCTTTGCCGGGAATGTCCACTTTGTAAAGAGTAAAGTCTGGTTTGTGCGTAAAGTGTGTGTGCCTTATAAATCTGTGCACTCCGCAATATACAATTGAAAACAATGACTTATATGAGGATATTTGGTAATTGTATCTTTCTTTAAACCCTTTGATACGTTGTTAAATGGTTAAATTAAATTACTAAGTTATGGCATAAATTTAATGGAGGACCAAATTGAGTAGTAATTTATTTCAATGTTATTGCTAGAGTTAAAGCGTTGTCATTACTTACGTTAAAATATAATAAAATATGTACTTAATGTTCCAGAGATGAAACTTCGCGAAAAGAAATTGCTGTTTTAAAAATTACTCCTTGGGTTTAGCACTCGACATCTACGTAAACAAACGTCACTGGTTGATACATGTACAGAACTCGTTGGAGCAGCGTATAAAAAGAAACTGAAGGGGGGTGTGTGTGCACACACTTGCTTGTCACACGAATTTCACTGCCTCCTGTATCTAATTACTGTAGACTAAATCGACACATTTAAATTATTTTAACTATTTCATGAGAATTATTTAGTAATAATTATAATTAATTATGTAACTATGATTATATTTACGTAAACAAGCAGATTTCCCGTGGGGAAATTGATAAATTTACTTATTTAGCAAGTCGTGACTTTAAAAAGTGTTTTCAATTTTTCAAGGAACGTACATGGGAGAAGAAATAATAGTTCGTTGAAAGAAGCTTAAATCTTCATAATAATCGCCAATGCTTCCTATTATTTATCTAACTCTTATCTAGGTACACTAGTAGGGTATAAAATCCACTTCTTAACATATCTTTCCCAGGCGAAAATCCTACCATATTATCTTTAAGGAGGCTTCACCCTCACATGTTGTCATGTGTTTATGCTTATCTGTATAGGTTGATAAGTTAAATAGCAAATTTCGTCTAAATATGTATTGAGATATTGTGTAAAATGTTTTTGTAATATAGGGTTTTATGTAATTTTGTTCTACATCGAAGTCTGACGAAGGGGTGCGTAAAGTAGAGAATTTCCTCAAAATAAGTATAACGTGTTTATAATTTAGTTACTGTTTGTAATCTTATAGGATCTCATGAGGAATTGAAAATCAGAGGTTGTATAAAGTAGCGAATTTCGTCAAGATGTGTGTTAAGGGTTTGTTATTTCAGATAATATATTTGTATTATTCTGTCTTTATGTATTTTTCTTCAAAGTCCTTTCGATTATGAAGAGGGTTCCCTTCACGTTCTGTTAGCCTGATAATCGTCTCGGCTTCTTGACCAGTCTTTTTCACTTAGTAGAGAGTTCCTTGACACGTTCAGCTTGATACCTAATAACTACAGACTGTCAACGAGCAATAACTAAACTAAAGGAATTCCATTCTTCTAGATGTTCAGCCAATACTTTTATTATGCGTTGCATCTTAGTTTGGGTTATTCAGACTTTATTTTTCTATGTTCCTAATTTTCGATTGGTTTTCAAAATATATCCGTCAAAAATTTTTATCCCCCTACAAAATTATATGAAAGGATTCTCTGTTGAAAATTTGCTGAAAATTTCCTCAAAATTTTCCATTATTCTTGTCCCTCAATCCAAGGAATTCTCAACTCTTAGAATCCTTCGTACTACTTACTGGTTAGAGTCCTAATGGGAATATTTGAGTTAAACAACGGACAAAAGTAAGATAAAAAACTAAGTTGGAAGGGGGCAGGGAAGGGGCGAATTTATTTGGGGTCACCTCTTTATAATTTTAGTTCAGGTGCTTCCTAACAATGTTACATTATTTAGAAATAAACTATTTGACCATGATTGAAACTAATCTATAAAACACAATATTTAAATATAATTTTCTTCATTTTTACAAATTTAAAGAGTACTTTCCTTAAAAAATTGTTATCTCATTAGAAGTAAAAAAAAAAAAAAGTATGTTTTCCACAGATTTCTAGTCATATTTCTATATATCTATATACATTTTTCTATAATTATAAATGTGTATATGTATATTAATTTAACATACATAATGTAATTTAGAATAATAATAATTATTTGCAACTTAATACATTTATTATGCGTATTATCAAGACTAGAAAAGATCTTTGACTACTTATTGACGTTAGGTGTACCCGATGTTCCAATAAGAATGAGCTACGTAGATTATATGTTAACGTTTATATCTTCCGTTACAGTGGACTTGATCATGAAAACCAGGGTTATTTTCTAACTTTCTTATTCTATAAGATTTCTACAACAAAATGGTATAAAATAAAAAATGAAATTCTGTTTGGCGGCCACCTTTATTTTAAATTATAGAATACAAATTCGAAATTGTGGCTATTCTTTGCAAATTCTTCAAATATTTTTTTTTTTGTCCAAAGCAAGTGAGGCTTAGGGGGAGAAGGGGTTTATGGGACATCAAAATTTATATTGTTGTATATATGTTGTTGTATTGATTTACGGAAAAACTTATGAAATATTTGTGTAAAGTATAATATTACAGTTTTTATATTCTTTAATAATAGTATGAAAAACCCTTGTTAAGGAAGATATGTACGAATTTAAATATGCTATATATCTAATATGGATTAGAATTATTTTCATAGAGGGAGAGAGAGGGAGTGAGAGGGGAGGAAGAGAGAGAGAGAGAGAGAGAGAGAGAGAGAGAGAGAGAGAGAGAGAGAGAGGGAGAGGTTCGCGGACAATGCGTTCCTTGTCTAACTGTCAGTTCGTCTCAAGAAAAGAAGTTTACACCAGAATCGTGACTCACTTGTTAAATCTGACACAACTCTTCTCCCTTCCTCTCTTTCAGATACACAGCCGCTTTTCTTTTTTTTTTTTTCAAATATTTTATTTCCATGTAATCTCTATCTTTTTTTTTGTTTNAGAGAGAGAGAGAGAGAGAGAGAGAGAGAGAGAGAGAGAGAGAGAGAGAGAGTGAGTGTGGGGTTAGATAGAAGGGGGGGGGGAGAGAGAAATTAAAAATAATATTAAAATGTGTTCACGTAGGCTTCGACATGATGTGCGAAAGCTCGGCAACTATCAACAACTTGACACGGTCCAACCCGGAAGAAGAAACGGCAAATAAAATAAAAAATAAAAATGTGTGTTCAGGAAGATATATAACAATTAAAAAAAATTATCTAAAAATTATAGAGGAAGAATTATGAAGAAATATATTAACAAATAAATAAATCTAAGTGAAAACTTAACTGTCAATTCTCCGTTAAAATGATTGTTTATGAAAAAGAGCTTGAAAGAAGAGAATAAAATGAAAAGGATACTTACAATAGCGAATTGAAGTGGGTTGAATGGAGTGGAGAATGGAGGTAATGAGAAGAAACAGGTTAGGATGAAGGACGAGCGGGAGAGGAATGAGTAATCAGGGGTCTGTGTATAAGGAATGTTCAGAAGGACAGGCTAGTTTGTGAATGGGGAAGAAAGCTGGCTCAATAATATTGGATAAAATCAATAGGGGATAGGGATTGTATGGTGGGGTTAGTTGGCATTGTACATATGCTTTAACAAGATCATAAATATATTAAGACTTAATTTTATATACAGATTTTAGTTGTGGTGTTTAATCCCACGATTATTTTTTTACAAGAAATGCATGGGAATAGAATTTAAAAAAAAATTAATTTCTTTTATTAAGGCTTAATTTTTAATTATAAATTTTAATTACGTTTTCCTTTTATATTTTGAATTACTCACATTCTAACTTGGTCTTATATTTATTATAAAGTTAACAATACGTCTATAGTGGCATGTTAATGAATTATTTAATAAAAAATAAAGTAACTATTTAACTTGAAAATAATAAGATAATAAACCAAATAAAAGAAAATTAATTTAACAATATAACCGTTGAATTAATTTTATCAAGTAATTATATATGAAATCTTTATAATTTACAGATAATGCTATTTTTAGTATGATGAGTAGTTTCTTAAGCTGCCTTCAAGATCGAAGTACGCCTTGCGAGGAACAATGAATTTATCACTTCCCCTAAATACTGAGTGATAGAACACTTTTCATAAATCGCCTTAGCTTGAAGGATGTGGCTGAGAATCTTCAACTCCACGAGGGAAATCTTAGACCAGTCTCTGATACATTCTTACTCAACCATTCTTCGGCGAATTCCTTCATTTCTTGAGTAAACTCCTCGTCCATTCCCCCAATCTTACCTGAAACAAATGAATAGATACAGTAGTTGCACATGATCTAGTAAAAGATGGTTTAATCCTTGGAGCACCCAGATTTTATGGAACAAGTAACAAAATAATTACTATAAATATTGTAAATACAATTTAAAAAAATATATCTGATTGATTATTGTGGAATGAACAATATTATTTTACTTTAAATAATACCAATTCAAAGAGCACTCAATTATAACTGTGTGCCTGCATAATATTACTTCTTTTTATTCAAATTTATTTAATATATTCACCAGTAAAGTTATGTATCATTTATTTTATTTATGAAGAAGACTGTCTATAAAATAATTAAAACCAAGAGAAGCTTAAAAATTTATAGTTTAGAAAAATATATATTTTACATACTCGAAGAAGGGAAATCGATCCTCTAAAGCGATTTTGTTTGAAATTTCATAATCAAAGTTATTATTCACAAGCCAGACAAGTTCTTGACACATGGTTGTTCCTGCAAAAAATAATGCTANATTATTATTTTCGTCTATTTTGTTTTAAATTGGATTCAGTCTGAACACGCTTCCCTCCCATTTTCTACCAAATCCAGCAATTAAATTCATCAAGCAGTTTGCAAACATTTTCAGTTAAATACCGAATTTGGTTTCATTATTTTAATAATTATGGACGCTAGATCGCGTACAGACAGATGATATTTATAGACACACACTGGCTTACGATCACTCGCACGCACACGCTCTTTATTATTGAGCTAAATGAGTAGAAGCATTTACAGGAGTTGAAATGCAACTAATTATTCATTAACTACGGTTCTGAGAAATTCGCTTCCGGAATTTTTGAAATTTCATTTTGAGTACAACTAAAAATTTTGAAAATAACATATGCTTTTCTTAAAAATGGTTTCCTCAAGTGATTTCTCACCTTTCCTGACGAATCCCTCTGCGTTCTCATTAAACGCACCTTTCACTGGAATATTTTTATGAACAGTAACATTTTCCCGAAAGTTATCTATTTTCAAGTGGTCACACAGCTTTTCCACGTCATCTTCACTTACAGTTTTTCCGAGAAAACTTGCAATTTCTCTGATAGTATTTGCAGTACCCTGAAATTAAATATTCCTTTAGAGCATTGATCATACATTAATACATATTTTTTTTTTTTGTCTTTTTCTGTACAAAAGATCCTATATATATCCATCTTTAATGAAAAATGGGTTATCTGCTCAGCTTACGCTGTTCTTGCTTTTAGTATTTTTTAAAATTGATATTTATCATAAGTTAAGTCTATTAATTTTACCTACCTTATTTAAATCCTCGTAGAAGAGAAACAAGACGTTTTTATGATGCCGCAATTCCCAAGCCTCTTTTATGTGCTCCAGGTATGGTGAGAACACCACTTAACAAAAACAAATATATTAAATATTTCATGTTTGTTTATTTTAAGAAACTAAATAGTGTGAGACTCACTGCAAACAAGGGGGACAACTGACACTTCTGCCCCTTCCCAACGTGACATCACATCACTGAATATAAGTGTTCTCATAATGTATCTAGGATAATGTTTCTTTTTTTAAGAAAGGTCTCTTCGCAGGTTAGATACTTAGAGACTGATATAAGGAAGATGAAATGTCGTTCTCTCAATCTCAAAATTCAATTAACAAAATTTTCACCAAAGCATCTTTGTGTTTGGATTCCCTTTCCTTGTTAGATCTTCAATCTGACCTGCCTTACAACCTGCCGCCCTCACCTATAAAGATAAGATAACCGCTCCTTCCATCTGTTCTACTGCTCATATTGTTCTCTCGGCATGTTCAAAAAGAGATAATTTATGAGAATAAGAACTCATAAAAAATGAGAGAATGATTCGAAACCAACTTCCTGTCGGCTAACCAAATCAGAGGCCTAAAATTACTAAGATATGTGGTAAGATAACACCCTGCTTACCACCACTGACCAAATTATCATAATCTAGAAAGCAGCGGTCTCATTTTAAAAAATGTCGGCATGAATATAAATACTAAAATTGTGCATATATTATTTTTACAAGAATATATATACATACATAGATTATTTTTACTATTCAAATTGATCCCATTAACTGTACAGTCAACAGTAATGTGTGTGTACAACTCCAAACTCAACTCAAATAATTACTCAGTTCAATTTTCTGATTTCACATTAATTACTGTATGTACTCCTATATACATATTGTTAAAAATGTATCCCCAAGAAAATTGTATTTTCTATAACAACCCTCTACGTAAACTTTGCTATACTTTTGTTAATTTTAAGCGTCATGTATCGTTGGGCTTCCAACTCCCTTACTGTTGATTAACAGGTTAACCTCCACTACTATTCAACAAATTTTGCTTCTTTAAAAAAAATGTTCACAATAACCATTTTAATACTTTGTGAATTGAGTTACGTGCATTTAACGTAATTTATGTAATCATAAATTTCCCGATTTTTGCTGGTTGGTTAAAATGTATTTTCATATTTTTATATTCTATCAAATATCAGAAAAAAAAAAGTAAAAAAACAGGATTAAGAGCGTTTAGAGAGCTTTCGAGGTCACAGCCTCATCCTCAGTACTTGGTTAACACCAAAAGAACATCAAAATATTAACCCCTTCTTAAATCATAAGTTAATTCAAAGGATGATATTTTTTTATAGAAAGCTATGCCAAAAACATATTGATATTGTTTTAAGAGATTTTATTAATAAGTCAATGAATAATTAAAATATGTATAGTACGAGAGCCTCTTATCCTATACACACACATACACCCAAACATATATAAATATATATATACTCTTCGTAAGTGTATTTCCGAATGTATTCCATGAGCTATACTGACGCCTCATAGATATTTTTAGAGTTTCGTTTAAATAGCTAGACAATGTCAGTTCTTTCGAGCATAAGACGATGTATTTGTCTTTCTCAAAGGCTTAGACTTTCGGTACGAGTGCGGGGAATTTAATAATTTATCTAGCTCGTCCCGGTGATGTAATTGGTAGCATTCGTGCCCGGAAAGCACGAGATCCAGGTTCGAGCCCTGGCTGGGACGGATAGATTGTTTATTCTATTCCCTCGCATTAATTGCTTATAGATATTTTTAATTTTATATAAAAAAATACTACATATATTTTAATTAATAATTCACTTATTTATTTGTTTCTTAAAAAAACAATATTTGCTTTTTATCAGCTTTTTATTTAAAAATTCTCATTCTTTCAAGTAATTTACATGCATTTTATTAAATGATAAATGTTTATATTCTGCTATTTGTGCTAAATCTTTGAATTCGAACTCTCACCCTTCATCTTTGTGATGAAGCGCCAAAAAAATACTGAATTTTAGATTACTTTGATTTTATACAAAATAGATCTATGGACCGCATATGAAATTTTTCGTCTGTAATCCCCCTTTTACCTTATTTAGTTTTGGTTTAGGGACTCTTAGAGTGAGACACTCAAAACCAAAATTAGTAGAGCTCTTGTATAAAAAAAAGCATGTTATTTCCAATCTCCTTGGTTAATTGATTTTAGACCATATTCGAAATTTCAAAAGGGAGATCTTCGATCGATTTGAGAGATCTATGTCGGCCACGGTAACCTGCTAGCTACCTGAGTACTCTCTTTGCCAGCTCCTTAAGGACTCGATTTCCGAATATTCCAGCTTTGGACACATTTTCTAACATTCTGTAACGCGGTTCTATTCCATACTAAGTTACATTTTACGTTATGCCTCATTTTGTCATTTATCTATATCCTGTCTTCTTTATCCTACTACATTTTGAACTTTTCTGTCCTTGACTAAGCAAGATAGATAAGAAAGTCCTTTCAGAACTCTTTCCTTTCAAACTCCATCCGATCTCACTCTATCTGACTTCTACTTTGACAGTAAAGAGACAATATAATTGTTTCTGTATTATATTTTCTCACTCACACCCTGTCTTGGTAACTTAACTTTTTCATGCTTTATAGTGAAATGATCCCGAGAATGCCAAGATAAAATGACACTCTCTTGCAAAGATATATTTACTAGCGGGTACAAACTTTGCCTGTTTCATTTTAGTATTATCAAATTATTTTAATTGCCCCTAAGTAGAATTAAAGTAACTAAATTCCTAGAGAATTTAACATGGGAAAAAAGTGTCGATATACAGACTTACATAAATCTTCAGTAAAATATTTCCAGTACTTGGAAAAATCGCCCCTGTAGTCCTGACATCTTATAAGCCTGTTGTGATGATAATAGGAGATGGCGACATCCCTGGGATTGCGGGCCACATAAATAGACTTGCAGTTGTCCACCAAATCGGGGGGTAGAAGGGAATAGGGGAGGTGTGTCTTCAAATGGCGAGGTCGAGAAAGGTCCCACTCGTATACTGGCTTGTTCCAGAAGTCCAGCTGAGCACAGACAATAGGATCATAGTTATTCAGTTCCCTCAGCTCTTTTTGAAATCTCTCAGTTTGAAGTATTGTAAACCTGCAGAAATAATAAGTATTTATTTTTAATATTTGAATATTAAAAAAGTTTATGATATCCTTATTCTAATATCCCAAGAATAAATTAGTTAATTTATGAAACCATCAAAATACCCCACCTTGAGATACTGCATGTAGACAGCACAACTTTACAAAATAATATAAAATTATTTATTGTGCATGGTAAATTTATTAGTCAAAGAAATGCCAAATAGAGCTGACCAAAACTAACATGACATCTGTTGCTTTGGCAAATGGTATCAGACAAGCTCTCCTTAAAATCCATATGACTGTGGATCCATATAATGTTCCCATACAAATACAAACAGAACATATATCAAAATGGAGAAATATTCCCTAGAGGCAGTTAGGATTGGTAAAGTCAAGAAGACTTCAATTAGAAACTTTTTTATAATAATCATAGCATAATAATTTCACGACTTTTGTGCCTCCGACTTTGGATGAGGCGATGCAAATATAGTTTATCTCCCAGGTAAAAAAGTTGTGTCCAAAAAATCATCAGACACTAGTTTTATCAAACCCATCAAAGAAGTGCTTGAGTGGAAATTTCTACTTAGGAAGCTGAACTGTATCTGATAACTACCTTAGGCAATTTAGGGAACAAGCATGATGACCTGTTATGGAATAAGCAGGAACAAAATCCAGAATGCCAACTATTGAAAAAATTAATTTAAAAAAATTAGTTGGCCTTAATGGAAAACTATCTATAAAGTTACAATGCATTTCTTTGGAAAACATCCTTTTCTATCAATCAGAAACAACTAATTTTAAGAAACAAAATTAAGATACAAACTATAACAAAGTGTGGGATTCTCCAAAGATACAAGAAATAACTAGAGGCCGTTCTCATGTGAATCATGGAGAATCGCCTTGAATGTGCCATTACATAGTCTTCCAATAAAGAAACCTCTGATCTTAGTCATTAGATAAGTAATTCTCTAATCATCACTGGAAAAGCACCACAATTGTCATATTCAAAGAAAAGGATAAATTCTTTTTATTTTTATCTTTTTAATCATAGGTATTCTACTTATCCATAAGTTGCAGGACTAGAAAATTTGGCATGTATACATGTATACAATCATCATGGAATTAAGGGTTATCACATAAAGCACCAAGGGTTATTACAATCTTCCCTTATTTTGGAGGATATTTGAGCCATGTAGGACATCATAGGAGTTATTATACTTTGCCAATTGATGGATTCTTATTTAATTTGAATCTTCTCTCCTCAGCTTTTATTTAATCGATTCAATTTTATAGAATTAATTGAGTTTTAATATTAAAACTTGAGCAGAAATTTTTAACATGAAATTACCTTATTTTATTTATTTTTTCAACAATCTTCCTTGAGAGAAGTTAAAAAATATGGTTTGTTCAAATCATGCACACACACACACACACATATTCTTGAGTTCACTTTCCACAATTTCAAAAATAAGGTATCAAAGTTAATTATTTCTGTTTTTCTTTGTTAATTAAAGATTCTTATTTTATTATTAGATGATTTTAGTTGGGGTTTGGTCAAGGTGGATCCAAAAAAATACAAATTTAAAAAAAAAGTGTATTTTTTTAAAGATTAACTGCCAACATTTCGGCTTACATTATTCCTATTTTATTTACCCCCCGAATAATATTTCTATATTCTTGTAAACATATCTGCATTGCTAAAGATTTGTTAGTAGGAACTAATAGGGCTCTATTTTTGTTTGTCCAAGCCTATATTTGAACATTTAATTCAGGGAATAGTTGAAAAACTATAATGAGTCTTATCATAAATAACTTTTTTGCCAGGCCTGCTTCTATTCAGGAATAATAAAACAAATACTACTAAAGCAATACTAATCGCTGTCTCTTGCCAATTGTAGTGATTGATTTTGCAAGATCCTCAGTCTATCGAGCTCCGTATCTGCCACCAGCTACAAGATAGATTTAATACTAATATTGTCCTCTGTCTAAAGTTTGACTGCAATTGTGGAATGAACAATATTATTTTACTTTAAATAATACCAATTCAAAGAGCACTCAATTATAACTGTGTGCCTGCATAATATTACTTCTTTTTATTCAAATTTATTTAATATATTCACCAGTAAAGTTATGTATCATTTATTTTATTTATGAAGAAGACTGTCTATAAAATAATTAAAACCAAGAGAAGCTTAAAAATTTATAGTTTAGAAAAATATATATTTTACATACTCGAAGAAGGGAAATCGATCCTCTAAAGCGATTTTGTTTGAAATTTCATAATCAAAGTTATTATTCACAAGCCAGACAAGTTCTTGACACATGGTTGTTCCTGCAAAAAATAATGCTACTATTAATGGAAATGCACAACATGAAATATTTAAAGTAATTAAATTTATTGCATTAATATAGTTTTTTTTTTAATTGGGGGATATATACAACTAGATTATTATTATTCCTTATTATTATAAATTTAAAATTGTAATATTATAAATAAGAAAATTCTATTGTGCTGCAAGGATATGCTGATTCATATTTTGTTAGAACCATTGATGAAAAATCAATCTGAGTTTAGTTTGAAAATAAAGTAATCAAAGTGCCATAGCTGAAGCAGACTTCATTTCTTTATGTCTAGCCTCTGGGAAATTTATATTTAAACAAAAAATATGACTAATTTAGATTTTATAACTAGATGTATCATCTGCTTTAAAGTTAATCAGAGTACACTTGAATGTTTAGTAATCCAGGTTAAACACTTAGGTTTTCTTGAGTGTGTGTACAGGTAGAAATATCAGGCAGAAAATAGTAATATGTGTGTTAAGTATTGAAAAACACAGAGCCAGTAGACTGATATATTTAGGATATGTAACATTAAACAATATTATGAGTGATCTTTGTTTATTCAAATGTTATCCATTGCAATGTAATTAATTATTGTGAATGTAACATTGAGAAGTATTTATATTCAATGCTACTCTTCTACCGGTTTAGGCTTGCAACATCATCAGTTTATAGCATGGATTATTATAGTTATTCTTGTTCCTTGCCTGAAGATTTTCTAGCAAGTAACCCTCCCTATCAGTTCTAAAAAAATGTGAAAAACCCAGAAACTTAATTTGTTTAAGTTAACCAAAGTGATTAATATAAATTTCGAATTTCTTGGATTAATTCTCACTTGCTAATCTGTAAAAATTATAACTACCATGTATGCATACTTGCTTTTTCATTGTAGTTATATTTGATTATATGTCAACAATAAGTCTTCAACAGAATAATAAAGCTTAATAGGAACTTTTAGGTTAATTTTCAATAAGAAAACTACCTGATCGAGGGTATGTGATGACCCATACATCATCTGGGTGGAGAGGGTAGCTATAAAACTTCTCAGCATGATCTTTGTAAACAGCTGGGAGACACCACTTCTTAGGGCCGACTTGTACAAACCCATACCTCTCTCCTCTGAAGTCATTCATAAGCTCTCTGTTTAAGAGCTCTTCAACTGGCTCTATATTGTATGGGAACATACTGGTGCCTGTAAGGAAATATTGTAAATGGAGCATAAATATTGTTATAAATAAATATATAGATACTCTGTAGCGTGAAAGAAAAAAAACAACATAAAAATAACTTCTTTTGGAAGTAATGATTCCTGAGGAACATACTTCAGTCTGCAAGGAACACAAATTAAATGTTTTAAAGCAAATTTTATGTAGGAACAAAATGTGTTTTGCTCAAAGAAAAATGTTTTCATGGTAAATATGGGAATAACCTTAAGTATAGATTAGAGAGAAGATAAAATTGATACTCACATACTTTTGTACATTGTGGTTTGTAGCCACACCATGGTATGGAGCACTGTTTTCAATTTATAAAATTGCTAAATTGTGAAGAAGTACATAATTAAAAATTTTGAGATCATCAAAATAAAAACAAAAAACAAAACTAAATATTAATTTGATTATTTATATTTCTTGGTAGAGCTTTGAAATTGACTTTATGATTAACTTTCTCTCAGCTAGTACTTGTGACCAGAATGTCTTTACACTCTTTTTGTAAGATACAGTCTCTTGTCTTGGCTCTTCTTGGTATCTTCTTTTATAATTCGTTAATTATTTCTTTGATTCCTCCAATTTACATATAAATGTTAAAGACTTCACCTTACTCAGAGAAAGGAATACATATTATACAATGATGAGTGAGGACGGTAAACTTCTAGAGAGCGAAGTAGAAAAAATTAAAAATGGGAAGAGTATAGATCAGCAAGAACAACCGACTTTAAATAATCCAAATCTTGAAAGTCCAATGATCCTAAAAAGTGAGGTGAAACTTGCCATTAGTCAACTCTCATCAAAAACCCTTGCCCAGATGACATTAACCCTGAAATTTTAAAATTCATCAATGAAGACAATTTAGATCTTCTTGTTGCTTTATTTAACTAAATATATAATTCAGGTATCATACCACAATAATGGCTGGAATCTATATTCATCCCCATACCTAAAAAGCCTAATCCACGACACTGTATTGATTACCAACCATTTAGTCTTATGAACCATGCCCTGAAAATTATTTACTACAGAATATTCAAAAAGTGTGAAATGGATATAGGATCAATTTGGGTTTTGAAGTGGTATGGACACCAGGGACTCATGCTGGTCAATTGGCTTGGAGCTGCGCTGTTGGCAGTGGAAATGGGATAAAGATTCTGGATTCCCCTCAGGTAGCAAGGAATTTTGCACTCTTTTAAAATTTAGGCAAAATGAATAATGAACTTTTGAGAATTAAGGATTCTTAAGCCCTGCAATGATATATCAATTCATAATATTTTAATATCATAAATATGAGGATTATAATTTCTTCATATTAAAAATTATTTGTAAGTATTTTAAATAAACAACTTTCCTTGACTTTTGATGAAATCATTTTTTTGTTATTCTTCACTGATTTTTAGATGGAACCTAATAATGTATCAGATTAAATTATATATATACACTCTTACATCTCTTCTAATTAAAATTTAAAAAAATATATCTGATTGATTAATAACCATTAGTTCCAAATTTAATAAAATATAAAAATAACTATTTCTCAAAAATATAATCCGCAAATTAATGTGAATGCACCGACCCAACTAAAACATACATTTCTGATTCTTTAACTATATTCAATAAATAATCTAAAAGGTTATTTCCACCACCAATGAATATAGAACTATCATACCTTCTATTATCCGTCTTCATTGGTTTCTGCAAACCATCTTCTGTTGGCGAGCGCTTTCGGACATTTTCCATCTTCTGGCCGAGTACATGCGTTCACTGTCACTGTCTGTATTCATCAACTGTATTCATCAATCTGCATCAACTGTATTCATCAATCTGCATCAACTGCCGTTGAATACAGACAGTGACAGTGAACGCATGCATTCGGCCAGAAGATGGACAATGTCCGAAAGCGCTCGCCAACAGAAGATGGTTTGCAGAAACCAATGAAGACGGATAATAGAAGGTATGATATTCAATAAAAGCTAGAAATGTTCCCTCTCATAAATTTATGCCACATTTTAAATATTTTTGAATTTTCTTAGTTTAGCATGAAGCACAAGTAATAAAATTATTAATTGATGTAATGCCTAATAAGAAAGAAGAGAAATACAGAATAATAATAAAATTATAGCTGTTAAAACTATTACAAAACTACTAAAAATATAGCTTAATTGCGTATTTTTTTAAAAATTGGAATTAAGGTCATAATTATAATTCAGCTCAGCAGTGATGACCAATGGAATCTCGATTAACATTTTTAAATAAAATGAAAAATGAAGGAAAAACTTAGTGACTTGGTGTGTTATTAAATTATTCTTTAATAATACAACATTTTCATATGATGAACTAAGTAATTCACTTTATTATTTATAAATGGAAAAGGAATCAGCAAATGTTTGTTCTAGCTTTTTTCATTACTAAAATTTAGATTACAAAATATTCATTGCTAAAGAGATTATTGAAAAATTAAAGAGTAAAATAGGACAGGTACATACCAAGGTGAAAGTATGGTGTCTGAAGCATTCAGCTCACAACTGTCACTGATACTTGCAGACTATCTGTCTGAGGGAACAATACATCCTGAATATGAGTTTCACTAATCACCAGCTGTCAAAAGCTATCATTCCACATCCTCTAATTACTCCTCATCTCTTAAATTGGGTTGGTATGCTTCTAGTCAACTTCACTTCAAGCAAGCTAACTCTTAATATAAGTGTAAATATGCATTAGTAAGTTTATACATAAAATAATAACTTAACAGATAAAATAATAGCTCAAGACTCTAAAAATATATTTGCTTTCCAAATATAACTTACCCTGGCACAAGATCTATTGTATCATACTTCTATCTTATAAATAAATATAAAATAATGTTTTAAAAGCTGCAAATACATCTACCTAAACAATTAATTAAATAATTGAATGAAACTAATCAAGTTAGTACTATTCACTGTGTTTTTTATTTTATTTGTAAAGCATTTACAACTAAATTATTTTCTCAAATGAAAGATTTCCCATGTCCTTGAATATTAATTTTAGGGTCAGCTTATAATGATTTATTTTGTTATGTATTTGCACACAAAATATGGCAACTATCATATATAATTCTATGTAACTCTATCTTATTCACTACAAATTTATTTTATCATTATGAACCACCCTAATCCCTACATCTCAGCCCTCTCTTCCTTTACTATCCCAACCAATCCTCCACGACGTCTAAAGCGTATGTGGCCACGTGATCTTTTATAAGATATAGCCAGTTATAATTGTATTTTGTTACTCATATGTATATAGAATTGGAGTTTTGCCACTGGGCTTTTTTTCTCCTACAGATCATATTGTACATAATAATAAAAAATTGTAAAAATACTATTGTATTGACAATTTTTCAATAAAGTATATATTATTATTAATCATTATGAATACAGCAAGAAACATTTGACCAACAGGATTTTTTCAATATTTTATTTTCTATTGAATTCTTTAAGAAAGTAGTTACATTAAAAAAAAAAAAAAAAAAATGCCATCATCTTTTGAACTAACTTCTCAGATTACTCAGTAAAATGACACTTCAATTCAAATATTCTTGGCAATATATTTACTCAGAGGCACAATCAGAACAAGGATAATTACAAATAAAATGACTAAATTATATCAATATTTCAACAATTAATGACAGAAATTTTTTATTATTATTATGGGACTTATATTTGGCACTACAAACAGAATATTTAAAATAAAATCTTTAAAAATAAAGAACTGACTTTAGGTAAATCTATGGTTTTGTGAAAGGAAATATAAAATTCCTATTAATTTACATCTAATAAACGGCACAAATATAGGTTGAAATTAATATTATACAGAAGATTTGCCAATAAATTCATAAAAAAATCCACTGCTATGACTGGAAAAATTCATATGACTTAATGGGCAGATGAGAATCTAGCAGCTGTTTTTTTGGAGGAGTAATACTTATTACAGGAGAATATTAGTTTTTGACAAAAACCATTCTGAAGATATTAAGACAAAAAAATGTAATAAGAGCACATCTCAATCTGTATGAAGGTTGAGGTTTATAATAATTAAGAGGGAAGACAAGAGGAATGATTAGTCATTTCATCCGAATTCTCAGAATACCTCATGGAAACCAGAAATATAAAAAAGGATTGTATAAATTGTTGATGTGGCTGCTTAAGTCCTCATCACCAATTTACTATAAACTTATTTTTAAAAAACTGACTCACTAAGTAGTTAAAATTTCACTGATTTGTATTTGAGAAACATTTTATACTTCAGGTAGAAATTTTAAAATGTGATAACATGAATTTTAATATCATGATGATAATTGTGGTAATGTAATTCCACATTTCATTATTAATTTGAATCGTACAGGGAGCTAGAAAAAACTCTCTACCTCAGCCGGGGAGTAGGAGATGATAAATTTGTCATACTTAGAGGTTAGACTGGGATTGAAGTACGGGGGTCAAAATTATTCTAAGCTCCCTTGGTGGCATAGTTGGTTAACACGTCCGCCCAGATAGCAGAGGACCCAGGTTCATTTCCCGATTGAGATAGAGTTTTTTTTCTATCTCCCTGTATGATTCAAATAAATAAATTTTGATATGTGAATAACCACTAATTGTTCTGAAGATGTTTCTTTCACTTATTTTGCTTTCCTATCTAATTTTAAATTCTTTACACATCATTGAGCAGATTATTACTAATTTTATAATCTTAGTACATGCTTTTGAGGACCCTTGTATATTTAACATATTCTCTTCATTTTAATATGCAAAGAAAAAACTTCATACATTTTGTACATTAACTAATACACCTTTGATTACACTACTAAGCCTCATATACTTTATATTTCCCTCATACAAAATATTATATAATGTATTTCACATATAGATTTAATTAATGCTACCTATTTTGAATCCATTTGAAACTCCAAGACTGAAATCCTAAAAATTATTTTCCTTATGATTTATTAATTTGAAATCAATATTTCTAGTCACTCATTTACATGATAATTGAAGGTAGCTTTGACATTCATAATTAAAATTAGAGCTGGAAGAAATATGCCAAAAAGATTATATGTAATAATATCAAAATATAAGTGAATATGTATAAAAACAAAAAAGTTGTATTATATCTAATAAGTTTTATTTAGTAGTGTAATCAAAGATGTATTAGTTAATAAATAAAATATATGGAATTGTCTTATTAAATTACTGAGAATATGTGAACATATTATATTATAATCTGCTCAATGATGTGTTAAGAATTTAAAATTAGATATTACACTATATGGCTTCAAAAGCTTAGGTTACTTACTGTTTTTTTTTTTTTTTTTTTTTTTAAGTCGGTGATGCCAAATCGGGCATCAAAGAGTTGCTAATCGAGGGAAAGTCAAGATGAGACTGACGGTTACTTACCGGCTCTTATTTAATCTTTGAAGATGACTGGCTTTCAAACAGGTTTTAGAGAACAAATGACACAATTCTTCATGTCCATCTCAGAGTGAATTTACATAAATTTTCATATAATATATGTGTTTTCGAACATTAATTCTTCCTGGAGATCTGTTCTCTTCTTGCCCGCCAGGAGTGATGAACTATGACTGTTCCCTAATATTGGTCTATCTATAAATTTTTAAATTTTCGTATTTTATATCGAAGAAATTAAATTCTGTATTTAAAGTTTCATTTAAAAATTGCTGGAAGAGTTTTTGACGCTTGAAATAAGCGGAGATTGAGAGGAGGGGGTTTAAAAGAGAACTAATATATATTTAAAAAAAATCAATCTCTTATTTATAGTTACATAATACTATAAGAATTTTATAATAATAGTTAAAAAATTATTGTTTTAAAACATTTATAACTTTTTTTTATGGGAAACTCATGCGAAAGAAAATATTTAATAACTTCTATGGTTGGGCTTGCATCCCTTTTATTTTTTTTACAAATGTAGAAACAGAATTCATTATCAACGCTGTCTCTATTAACCATTGAATTTTATTTTAGCTGAATTTGAAACGGAGGGATTTGTAGAAAGACATGAACTGATAATCAATATCTTCATTATTATTAGAGTAAATATTAAACTTATGATCCCTAATGATTACATATTCAGTATGTCTAAAAGATTTATTTTTCAATCTTTTATGTATTATTAGTTTTTATAAAACTGGATATTAAAGAAGATATTTAGGACAATAACCATGGATCTTGAGTGCTTACCTCACTCATCCTGCCAGTCTTACTGTTGTCAACCTTTACATTCGCCAGCTTGTATGATAAAATTAATCATATACTTATATCTATGTTCATCACTAATAAAAATACCAAATCTCAATTTAAAAAAATTAACTAGCTTTTTAGGGCTATATTTTTGCATAAATGTCAAATAATCTATGCTCAGTGATAAATATTATTAATTTTTAAAGCAAATTTACCGGGACTAATGCTTAGAAATAATAACACTGGGGAACAATTTGAAACTTTCTGTTGAGTTAGATTTTTTAGCAGTTCTCTATAGAATTAGGCATGCTGGTTTCAAAACTGTATTTAGTTTTCTTCTATCACGTCGCGTTCGGTTTCTATGTGGGTGGGGCACATGCTGGTCTAGACCTGCCTGTTAAGTTACGTCTGGTATACTGTGGTGAAACGTTGTGTGTCGGTAAGCAGTATTTAGTATTTCATTACGGAAGTGCACAGAACTACATTGTGTGCTTGAACTGAAACGTTTCCTAATGGCTACCTCTGGTCCTACTCGTCGAAAGTGCAAAAACAGCCCCGATTCGTTTTGTTACATATGTGGCAGTTTTCAGTCAAAGGACAAACATCAATACATTTGCCAGACAAACATATTTTTCTTATCTTTTTTATTTGAGTGTTAGCCTTCTATTCAACCACTTAGGGTCATGGAGGAAGGGGCTATCTACAGGTTGCCACCCCATTTTAAACACCCATGGCTCAGGACAAGCTTCTGTATTATAAATAAAAGATTGACCTGGGCGGGATTTGAACCCGCGGCGTCAGGACTGCGAGACCCGTACGGATCCCCTGAGCTAGCCTGGCGCCCCTTTTTCTTATTTTAAAGTGAAAATTGGTGATCAAGATAAAGCATGGGTACCTCATAAACTGTGTAAACAGTGTGTTGAGGGTTTACGGATGTTGACCAAGGGAACAAGTGCTTCCATTTGGTATACCTATGTTTTGGCGCGAGCCCAAAGATTCATTTCAAGTGATTGTAACTTTTGTTTAGTGAAAACATCGAGATATAACAAGAAAAAACAAATGTAAAATAGAGTATCCTAGTTTACTGTCAGCTATACGCCCAGTACCGCATTCAGTCGAAGTCCCCGTGCCATTTTTCAATGATTTACCCTCTTTGGAAGAAGGGGATTACGGATGTGTTGCAGATGAAAGCGACTCCTTTGAGGGCATGGAAGCAAGGTATCAAGGTAGATGGGACGTACATATGATGGTTGCTTATTGTTGGAGAATCAAGTGCGAATTTACACAAACTAAACACTCCAGAAAAAGCTACAAACGCAAATTTTTATCTTAATTGTTAAGTACTGTTCATTAATTAAAGCATTTTTTATGGATGAACTTAATTAAAATGACACTAAATGTTTTGTAAACTGTATGTGTGGTACGTTTTTCCTTTATGTTCTTTTAAATGCATGATTTTTATGATTTCTGAGGATATTCAGTAGTTTAAAAAGTTGACCTGATAGACAAAATCTGAGGTTATTCTCAGATTCAGACGCCAAGAATTCGTGAAAAAACAGTGTCAGATCTAACTCAACTTTTTTAGGTAGAAGACTGCAAGTTAAAAAAAAAAAAAAAAAATAGTTATTTCAGTGAATGCTTTTGTGTTTCGAATAGTTAGAAATAAATTATTAAAATATTTGTATGTATTTAATGCTTGAATTGAATCTTATTGTTATCTACCTGTAGCCATTAGCGCCTTTTGCGCCTGATATTTAGCAATACAAGGTTTTTTATGCCATTCATATTTAATGGTCAATTTTCTACTTAACTCCAATAGAAAAAAAAAGTAAAAATGTAATAAAAAAAAATTTCTCACACTTTTTCTAAACTTTTTATTATTTATCTCATTTTTACAATGGTATTTTATAGCACTAATAATTTTTTAATTAATACCTACCTGTTTGTTTATGGAACTAATCAAGTTGAGGGAATATAATTTCGTTATTTTTGACATGCTCGTCAATCCATTCATTTATTTCTTCCAGAATTTCTTCTGTCAAAACACTCTTGTCACGACTATCACCTGCGAATGATAAATATGAGATGTTAACAGTCATTTGGCTGAAAGGAAGGAAGAAACATTTTATAAGGCTATACGGGCACAGGATTTTGTCTCTATGAGAAAATGGGATTTCTGTGTTATTGCTGCCCTATGATCGGAAAAAATATAGTTAAATATTTACTATTTACCTGTTCTTCAGAAGAGCTTCAAGAGAGTTACAAATAACAGTAATAACATTGCTTTGTAACGCAGATGACATCACAAATTGTGAGTGAGCTATATCTCTACCTCTTTGCGGGAAGAAGATAATCTGATTGTATGACCATTTAGAAATATAAGGCATGAACTGCTTTTCTTAAGAAAATTTATATTTCGGAATATTTCTAGTAGTAATACTGTTTTTATTTCTATTTGATTTTAAAATTACGAGTATTTATTCCAATGTTGAGAAAACACACTAATAGTAACAATTAAAAAATTATATTTAAAAAAAAATTATACTCGTATTATTATTCTTTGTGAGGTTAGGACTTACCTGTTCGTATGAATCCTTCGTCTGTAGGGTTCATCGAGCCATGCAGAACCCCATATCTGGTGAATATAGGAATATTTTTTGAGAAATTTTCAATCTGCAGGTGTTCAAAGAGCTTTTGGACATCTTCTTCAGACATTGGTTTGTTCAAGAAGCTTGAAACTTTTCTTATAGCTTCTTTCGTATCCTTTAAAATTCAAAAATAGTAAAAAAGTAATTCAAATTTTTTCCTAACCTCCCTTAGAGTCATGGAGGAAGGAGTAATCAATTGTGCATTTTAAGATTTACAAGAAGGTAGGACTGACTAACCTAAGGAATATAAAGAAAACCAAGACTTCTACAACTGCGACATTAAATTATCCCACAAAATGCAAACTTTTAGAGTTCAATCACATGATAAGGTACCACAAAACCTCTCTGACATCACCCAACAAGACTATTTATTACTGAAAACTAAACACACAGTCGCTCATAAAAACGGTAGAAATGAACCATTGTAGACAAGCTAGGGATTGCGACAGCAAAACATAAAAAGACACACAACTAGATTTAATTTGAGAGGTGATTAGGGAAACGTGTTGAAAAAAGCAACAAGACAAATTCGTCAAAATGTGCATTTCAGTAGATTATCCCTTGTGAGAATCAAGATATTCACGCATAAACATCTTGAAATAAAATTTTTGAATCGATCCTCATCGATCCCGTTCAAAAAAAAAAAAATCATGGCAATTCAAGATTTGATAAATATTTTTTCTTGTACATGCTTTTGCGTTCGTAAACTTTAAGAAATTAAGCACACAATTGATTTAAATTAAGCACGCTATTAATTAAGTTTTTTTAAAGCGTTGGAAGAGTTTGTAAATATCATAAATAAGTCAATGGGATATTTAGGGAGATCAAAAAATTAAAAATCTTAATATCTTCGTTATAATTACCGAAAAAAATATTTAGGTAGATTCTAAGTATAATTTTGTAGTATAATTTAAAGTATAATTTTAAACATTGTTTTACATACAATTTTTCGAAATATTTAGGATAATATTTAAGAATCTAATAAGTGATTAAGGCAGACCATCTTACTTTTAAAATATAAATTAATTTTGGCTGAAGTATATGGGTAGGGAGAGATCAAAATTTATAAATGTCACATCTTCGTTATGATTAGTGTGCCGAGAAAGTTTATCGATAGGTTTAAAATTTAATTTTCTAACTTGCATTTTGTTTATTTTTTTATGTTATTAATAATTATTGAATTAGAGACTCTCCATTGCTGGAGAATTACGAAGTTTGAGAGCTTCCTCAATTTTTGCCTTCCAATTATTTCAAAACCACTTTTAAGGCAAATCAATATTTCTAACAAGTTTTTTCAAAACTTGTAAGAACAAATAAGTAATTTTCTACAACATATTTAAATCTTTAATGAAATATAAGGAGCTCTGCTAAACTTATACAGGTCCTTTAAAACGGACTTTTTCCCTCTTCTCAACATTGAGTTTTAGAACTATTCCCTTGAGAACCTCATTATATCTCCGAAAATGGCTTACAACTTACGCTTAAATGGGGAATGAAAATGCACATTTTAGAGAAATTGTGGTATTTTGTGAGATATTGACCATTTCACCTTATCAATCATTCAAAAATTTCCCCTTCAATTTGTTTTTAAAGATTATTTTTATGCACCAGTATATTTTTATAGGTAAAAAGACAAAGTCAGACCTTATAATTGTCAAATGTATGTTATTTAATCTTTCTTGGTTATTAGTCACATGTACCTAAAAAATAAAATTATACAGAAAAAAATGTATGACACTGGAATTTGACAAGCCAACTCTTTTTTTGAGAAATCCTATTGATTCGTCAAACGAAATGGATAAAAAAGCTTACTTCGACTTATTTTACGCTAGTCGAAGAAAATATAGTCCAATTAACATTACATCCGTAACATATGTTATATCTGCTGCTATATAACATATATTACTAATATAACTATACGAGGTGATCCGTTCAGGTCCCAATACTCTGCGGATACGAATCCTACCTTGGGCAACCTTTCATCGAGAACTTAAAACTTGCCAAGTGCCATGGATGTTTAGAATAGGGTCGCTCTATAAAGAGAGCTCCTCCCTTCATGGTATTAAGCGGTTTAAAGGAGAGTGAAATAAAAATAAATAAACATAAATCACCTTCACGACGTCTTCGTAGAACATGAACAACATGTTAGGATGGTCTCTCCTTTCCCATCCTTCCTCAGTGTGTTTCCAGTAGGGTGCGTAGAGCACTAGAAAACAGATCTACACGTCAGATCACTTTGGAAGTTGTATCCAGAATCTGACATTAATATAAAAAATGACTATTAGCAAAGTTCGGATTCATGTCCTGGCTTTTGTATCATTGGGAAAGTGCGAGAGACAAAACGAGAGAAAATTCCATCAAGCTGCGTAAATAAAACAGATTTTCCAAATTACATTAAGATGGATATACATAAGAGTACTAATTTAGTCTTGCAACATGGAGAAGGCAATGATGATAAAATGTAAGATCGCCAAGACGAATTAGAATGTTCGGGAGGAAAGATGTGAGAGATGAATTGAAATATCCTAGTTCATTTTAAAATACCAATCTTAATATTAATAAGCTTATTTACCAATACTTCTTCCGGGTTCAATCGTGTCTTGAAGCTTCTCCATTCATGCCTGAAGAAGCCATCACAAGATGTGCGAAAGCTTGGTATCTAAAAACTTCAAGACACTGTTGAACCCGGAAGAAATACTGGTAAATATGTCTGAGGACTGTGGAAACCTACGTGAACATAAAGCTTATTTATTTTATATTTCCTTGGCCAAATTATTTTCCCAGCTAGTCCTTAGGTAATGATATCTATTATTCCTCAGGCTAAGAATATAATATGATTTATTGTACCTAGATTGTTTTTGAAGAGTTCCCAATAAGTCTTGAAGTCGCCAGTGTAGTCATGCAGTCTGATCAGTTTATTGTGAAAGTAATAGGACACTGCAACATCCTTTGGATTCCTCGCCAGGTAAATAACCTTACACTTGTCTAGGATATTGGGTGGGAGCAAGGAGAAAGGCAGGTGTGTCTTCAAATGCCTTGGCGAAGGAGTGTTTTCGAGAACTTGCTTTACTGGAGTTTTCCAGTCAATTACAGTCTTCAGAGCTGATGGAATGTCTTGATTCAGTGACTTCATTTCCTCACCAAGTTCATCGTGGATCAGAACATCCAAACTGGAAAAAAAAAAAAAAAAAAAAAAAAAGTTTTCTTATCTTTAAGGAAATCCATATTTTAAAAGCTATTTTAAATCACTAGCAACATGCAAGCCATTATAACTATCAAAATTTGATTTTATGAACTGGAATAGAAAGAAGTTTACTTGGGATGTTCATTTTTGTTATTAATTATACGATTCCCTCCCTTTTCATTCTATACACTGCTGACATCCCTACCCACCCAAGTACCCTCTTAGCTCTATTTGCAGACAAGGCTGCAAGGATCTTCTCACACCGATCCTATAGTTACTTCTAAAAACCTACAAGAACATCTCGAAAATATAAAACAATGGTGTGGCAAGTGGAGAATAAAATTTAATAAAGCCAAATGCGGTCAAATTAATTACCAACTGCGGTATACATTTTTTTCTTGAAATCATGAAATTTAAATTAAATTAATTTAATTTAGGTAATTAATCTAAAAGGTTATTTTCACTACCAATGAATATAGAACTATCATATCTTTTATTATCCGTCTTCATTGGTTTCTGCAAACCATCTTCTGTTGGCGAGCGCTTTCGGACATTGTCCATCTTCTTGGCCGAATGTATGTGTTCACTGTCACTGTCTGTATTCAACTGCCTAGGAAAGCGCTCGCCAATAGAAGATGGTTAGCAGAAACCAATGAAGACGGATAATACAAGGTATGATAAATTAATTTAATTTATGTTTCTCAACCACATTCAAATAACGTTCGTAATGTGGGGTTCCATCTTGACTCACGTCTAACATGGGTCGAACATATTAAAATTAAAAGACAAGTACTCAATCGACGACAAGGACTCTATGCTAGACCTTATTACGACCAATCTGGACATACGGTGTTCAAATATAGGGTGCCGCCAATCCTTCCAACATTGAATAATTCAGTCCATTCAATTTAAATTCCTCAGAATAATCGCTAGCGGTTCTTATTATATATCCAGTAATACGTAATATGTAAGAGAGTTCGTCTCTTCACTACTATTTTAATATCTCTTTGTTTTCAAGACCTCATTTTCATCCGCTTGAACCTTTTTCATAATCAAATGCCATTCTATCCTAATCCATTAAGAAGAGAAAGTCTGCCGAGCATATATGTCGTAAACTTCTTAAGAGAATGAAAGCTAACTAATTTGACTTAAAAAGAATATGTATTCAGCCATAAGTATTTACTCGATAAAAGGAAATCTCTCGAACAAAGCAACGTTTGCGGATCTCTCGAAATCCATATCGTTGTTCACCATCCATATCAGCTCTTGATTGAAAGTCGTACCTGAAAATTTTTTTGTAGCATTAGTGAGAGTTAAAGTGGAATGACACTTATCTGTGATGAGAGTCAGTCAGACCTGTTCTCGGGAAGGTGACAATGAAGACATCGTCCTCCCTCAACTCCATGCTGTAAAAGTCCTGGGCGTGATCCCGATAGGACAGGGGGAGGAGCCATCCGTCCGGTCCCACCTGGCAGAAGCCCGACTTCTCTCCGCGGAACAGGCTCGTCAGTCTTTCGTTTTCATCGCCGTCTAAAGGTTTGATCTCGTAGGGGAACATGATGAGATCTACTCCAGTAATTTACCTTGGGAAAAGAAAGTGTTAAATTTGGAGTGAAGCAGTAGCATGTTTGAATGAAGATGACACATCAATTAAATGAAATTGATATTTAAATCCAATTAAATTTTAGTAAAAACACAAACAAATAAATTGAGCTGAAAAGAATTTTTAATGTCTACATTTTTTTTATATATTGATAAACTTTTTTAATCGGCACAACCTATAGGATTTACTGCTAAACATTGGTTCAGACGGAAAAAAAAGCAATATTTTTTTTTTTTTAATTATGATACACCTCAAAGAAATAAACTTAAAAATATGTTGCCATAAGATAACAGTTAGTGAATTGCTCTACTGAAAGGAATGTCAGTCCACAATGTGCAGTGTGACTAATCATCCTGACAACCTGATGTATGTGTTACAATTATTTAATTGGCGTTAATTGCATGCTGTCATTCAGCGTTTGTGTAATATTTGAGATTATATATATATAT
>KZ807119.1:149979-167360 GCA_000696205.2 Oncopeltus fasciatus
TATTATATATTATTGCTATCTCATTTTTGTTAAATATTGATAAAAACTTTATTAAGTTATATAAGTAATCTATTAATCTCTGATAATTAATTATTTAAATAATTTTCACAAATATTTATAAATAGAGATGATAATACAAATAATAAGGGAAGTTAATTATATAAACTAGAAAAAAAAAAAAAAAAAATGAAAAGTTGAATCTACAATGACCCTGTAGTAACCTACTCTGCCTTGATAATGAAGGTCTTGTAATTGAAGTTAGGTATTTTTTCACTTCAAGGCATCAATAATGGCTTACATTATTAAATTTTTATTTTTATTTTATGTAAATTGTCATTTTTATAAATAAAATTTGATAATAACCTATAACATTCCTAAATGAAAAAGTAACAAATTATAATACACATATTTCTAAGCAGAACTACGTCAATTTATGATAAATAATATAATAGGTTAAAGAAATTTTGAAAAAAGAAATCAATTTATGAAAGGGGATCATTATCATTTAACATTAAAATTGTGAGCTCTGAGAACTATTATAAAACATAATTAAACAAAGCAATTCAACCAAGTCATAAGGTTGAAGAAGATTATTATCATTATTGTTATTTGTATGTATTTAAATTAGATTTGAGATATTTAAATATGACAAAATGATAAAATTTTATAAACATGTAGCAATAAAGACTTGAAAGAAAAAAAAATTTGTAATGTCCTCCAATAAATCAAATTAGATTAAAGTGAATAAAAAATCTATATTAAATCAAATGAAAAATCAATAAATAATATTTGGTTCAAAATTTGTCTATAGTTAAAGTTTGGTTATGAAAATATTGACTTCCAAATATTTCAAATTATTTTACATATGAAATTTTTAACAATTGTCTGGCCTGGTTAAAGTTCATCACTTACATAAAAAAAGACACACAAATATTTCTAACTGTTGGAGATATTCAAGAGCATTCTGTAGTATTCTTGCCCACTTGATTTTTTATAACCTCAGAAATATTGTTAGAACATTTACAAATAAATATTTTTGAATATTTTTTAATAATTTCTGTTTTTTCCAGTTTTTATCCGAATTTATAAAATACTCATAAAATTCCTGATACGTTACAAAGTATACAAAGTAATTGCTGAATTATTTTATCCTAATTTACTGTATCATAAGCTTTCTTAATTTCAATGGCTTCTTGTTTCTTTGCAAAGATATGTAGAATTTTAGTTTCATACTTGATGTACTTGAAATGAATTTGAAAATGGATTGAAAACCAGTATGGATTTTCCTTTTCAAAAACCAAACAGGGAAAGAAAAAGCAGTTCTACTTTTGCTATCACCCGGACTTGTATTTTATTAACTTTTCAAATATTCAAGCAAATCAAAATGGCCTGTAATTTTTGGTGTTTATTCTATATTTTTTGAATTTAACAGTTATCTTGCTTATAATAGCTGATTCAAAACATTTTTCATAAAAACTATGTTTTTAAATTAGGAGGAAGGAGAGAAGATTATTGTTGTGATATATGTTGGTAGTATTCTGGTTGCGAAAGATGAACGGGTCATTGACTGGTTTCTTTTTCAAAATTTGCCTAAGCATTTCAAAATTAAAATCACGGGCACTTCCTATTATTTGGTTAGGGAAATAAGTAAAAATTTGGAGAATGTAAGTATCATTAATTAGACTGGGCGCATTAATAGGACGTTAGAACGTTTTAATCTTGCGGTGTTAACCCCAATAGGACCAGAGAATATTATTATTAAACTTTTATTTATTTATTACATTCTGTTAAATAAAAACATTTTGTAATTTGATCACAAAAAAGTGAAAATGATATTCAATGTCAATCACATGAGGAGAGAAGGTGACCAATGACACGACTCTCAAATTAATCAGAGAATATTAAAAGAGGAAAAAAAGAAAAGGGCCATGAAGGAACTAGGGATTTTCAGTCATGGAAATGGAATTTTTCCTCTCGCCCTCATGATATCCCTGAAGATGGCTTACAATATAAGCCGAAACGTTGGCAGATAATTTAAAAAATACACATTTTTTAAAATTTGTATCTTTTTGGATCTACCTTGACCAACAAAAAATATCTCTTAATTAGATAATCATAGTTCTAATACAGGAAAATTGTTTTAAAAAACCCTTAAGTATTTGAAAAGAACAATCAATCATTCGATTCAATACAGTCCAAATGGTCTCTGGCTGAAAGTTGAATCCTAGTCCTACTTCGACAATGAGGCTAACGCTCGCCCCACCTCTTGAATTTACCGCTGCAGCAAGCATATCTATATAAGCGGGAGAGAATTACCTGGACGGGGCATTACAGGTGGTCAGGGTGTCCTCAGCAGGCATGGAGCATCCAGAAAGAGAAAGCTTTGACGACCTCCTTGGAAGAGCTGGGCTCGATCTAGTTTTTCACATCTAAGAAACCTAAACAAAAAGAGAAAATATTACATTTTGTATTTGATTAGTTTTCTTATAAGGATTGCTACTTCTTTGTGTAACCTTATTTTTGTTACAACGTGAAATAAATTCATTCTGTTTCTGTTGACCTATATCAGTAGTAGTAATTACTAATAAGGAAACAATAAAAACGTTATTAAGATTTTAAATTTCGTTTTTCCTCTAAGTTCCTCTTTTCTTTTGACCCATTTTAGCTATTAATAAATGTAAACAACAGTTTCTAAAATAATTTTAAATACTGATTTTGATTAAATTACTATTAAAATATACACAAACACACATACACACACACACACACACACACATATATATATATATNATTTACTTATTTTTCTTTGTGAGAACTTCACCACCAGTAAAAAATCAATTATAATTTTTTTTATTTTTCAAGTGTTAGCCTCTCTTTCAACCACTTAGGATCATGGAGGGAGGTGCTGAGATTGCCATCCTATTCTAAACACCCAATATATATATATTATATAACGCACCATATTTTTAGATTGCCCGTTGTGGGATTGGTTAAGAAATACTGAAGTTTTTCAAAAGTCGGGTCATGACAGCCGAATGGCTCGATTTCCCCCCACGGGAAAATGCTGCCAACGTCAATAGCTTGAAGCACTGAAATACATGAATAAATAATGTTCAGAAATTTTGTAATATCATTTTATTGTTTTCCCCCATTAGAATTTTAAAGGATAACATATAATGACTTTCCTCAGCTATTTAATGTAATGTGTGAACTTTTTTAATTATTAATTAAACATCTTGAGATTTTGTTAATATTTATCGATCATAAAACTTTGTGATTTTTTCTCGTTATCCAATGCTGTGAGTGTACTTTTAAATCCTAATTATTTTTTATTTTTTTAAACCTTCAATAACAAATGAAGAGATAATCTTGAAAATAAAAGATTTGCTTCTCTTCATATTTTGAGACCTCGAATGGAGAAAATGGAATGAAGATACATAATAATTAATTAGGACATTTCTTGGCACTTATTTTGCAAAAGAATCGGCTTATATTCTGAACCATAATTTGCTATACTTCAGTCGTAACTGAATAGTATAATGCTTTTAAGGAATCATAATTAAATAATAAAAGTGTGAGTTGTCTTTATTTTATTAAATAATTTACTTTGTTTACATTTTGATGAGTAATTTTCCACATAAGACTTCCATATAAAAGTTAAAAAAATATAAAAGTTATGAAATTACTAGGTTAAAAAAAATATAATCGAATAAACTTAAACTTTGTATTGGAGATATTAGTTAGGGTTTCGGCCAGGATAAGAAAAATAAACAAAATTATTGCCAACGTTTCGACTTAACTTGTAAGTAATCATTGGGGCGATAATGTTTAGATGATGTCTCCAAACATCGTTATCGTCCTGATGATGACTTACAAAATAAGTCGAAACGTGAATTGTGGGGCACAGCGAAGCCATCAAACATTAGATGCATCCAGGGGTTCCAGTCCAAAGTCCTTCGCACAATCCTCAACACTCCTCCCTACGTATCCAATAAAACCATACATTCTGACCTGAAAGTACCTTTTGTTTCCGAGCTCATCCCCTCCAGGTTTGATAAGTTCCACACAAACCTCTAAGGACATCCAAATCCTCTAGTCCTCTCCCTGGCATCCCAAAGGGCCAAGGTACCTACTCCAGCCAGTTTAATTAAAATACCAAGGGAGTGAATGCACTGGCATTTTTCTCCCCCTCCCACTCCCTCCTTAACTCCTTGTCTAGTCTCCTTCTTATCCTAGGATAAGGTTGATCCTTCTCTCTGAGGACGGGTTGATTCCCGGGATAGACGAGCAAGGACTATTATTATGCACCCCATCAAAAATAAAGTGTATGTAATGTACAGAATCATTTTTTTATCTTAATAAAGACTTTTATATGTATTTTTAGTTATGTAAGCGGAAAACTTATAAATATAAAATGTAATTTAAATGGTGTTTTATAAATTTCGCAACACTAAACACTACAGGGCTATAAATAACGGTGATATGATTTTCAGCGATGACTGAATTATTTCAGCCATTAAAAAACTCATTCAACGGCTTCCAAAAATTGATATTATATATATATATATATATATATATATATATATATAGAGAGAGAGAGAGAGAGAGAGAGAGAGAGTGGGAGAGGGGGGGAGAGACGACGAAAATTAATATTCCTGCCGCTTCCTCTAATTATTCTGTTCCCGTTCAAGGGCGGATTCAGCCCCTACTGCCCCCCCCCCCCCTACTGGGCACCGGGTAGGGGGTTCACATACGGCAAAAAGATTTCATATAAAACAGATTTCTGACTGCATTCTCTAAAGTTCCCAGTGCGGAGATACTTCTCACTCCTAGGTAGGATATATTGTTAATTACCTTTTTTTCTTGGTATTATTACTTTTAATTAAGAAAAAATTGTAATCATTAACAAATTTAATTCATTATTTTATTCTAATTAAAATATGAATGTAGTGTAATTTATTAATTCTATTAAATTCACACTTTTTTCCTATTTACAAGCTGAATCATTCATTTATTATTATGAACACCGGGTTGGTTCTCCTGTACCAATAGTAATTTTGTACCTGAACGAACTGCGTGAGTAATAAAAAAATTGTACAGCCATTAAATGAGCGATACACGTTTTTCTAACGCCCCTTCCAAAAAAAAAAAATTTATCTCAGTCATTTCCAGTACTTTTTGAAACATTTTAAGGTCAATTCAGATATAAATTTCTTGATAATATTATTCATTATAAAAATTAAAAAAGATAATATTTTGAACCTTTTGTCCTCTTCACTATGTTTCTAAAATAATAACAACGAGAAAATAAAAAAAATTTGTGTTTGTACAATAATACACAATATCACCCATCTATGAATTGCTTTAGCACAATAAAACACAATCTCAACCATCAATGAACTGTGCTTCTACAATAACGCAATACCCAATTACAGATACTTCGTTCTGACAAGTAAAATACTTCAACCTATAGGTGGAACAAAATCACTACATTCAAATATTAGTTCAAGTTATGGTCTATTTAATTAATATGTATTATATGTGTGTGTGTATGTGTTATTCCACTAAAGTTTATTATCCAATATTTTTAAGAAATTATTAAAAGAAGTTTTATATAATACGTTTATTACGAAAAATTCCCCATCTTTTACTCCCCATAAATCATTTGATAATGCTTATAATAATAGAGATGCATAAATAACAATATAGAAAGAAGATACCAACTTCGTACTTAATTTTGTCTTTAGTAAGGAGAAGCATGTTTTATTTTATACTATGGTTATTTTAGTATCCAAGTGAATTGGAGTGTTGATTATTTATTGCCTTCAACTTCAGATTGGTACGTAAACTAATTATTCTCTTCAGAAGAGTTAAAAAAGCATTTAAAAGTCAACTTAATCCATTAAAGATTAAATTTTTCAATCCCGCCCAGAGCGAACTCATATTTATAAATAAAAGCTTGTTCTGAGCAATGGATGTTTAGAATGGGATGGCAACCTGTAGATAGCCCCTCCCTCCATGACCCTAAGTGGTTGAAAGGGAGGCTAACACTAAAAAAAGAAAAAAAAAATGTACCTGAAGATATGCCAACAAAATCATCAACGCAAGAGCTCCAAAAAATTATTTTTTCAACTAGTATGGATACATATATAGTTAAAAATGATTCCATACATATTTTCTTAAAAATCAATCTGTATCCATAGAGTTTAAGTTTAAATTACAAATAATTTTGGCTTTTGGAGTTTGAACAAACAAGAGGTTACATTTCTTATTATTAAGTGTAGTAGATAACATTGGAATTATGCTATAAAGTGGAAATTCGCCAAATAAATTCCAAAGAAAACAGCATACAGTCAGATGAGTTAATTATGGATTTGAGTGAATGTATCAGGGCAATACTATTTGACAAAGTGTGGTCGTGTTTATATTGCGCTAATAAAAATATTTTATAATTCTTTGGAAATGTTCTCCAGATAGGAGATTATTACAAGAGACTATTGGTGTGTATGGCGTTATAAGAAATCGGTGGGGATCGTTGGTTCATTTATTTATTTCCTGTTACTTGTACAGAACTTTTGTTTTGGACAATGTTTGTTTGATTTTCGAGCTGTGGAATCACGTCTCAGCTCTGAACAATCATTTTTCCTGATTCTGTCAATTGCAATGGCAATGTGTTCTTGACGGATAATGATAAAATTTGCGGGAAGAATTTGATCAGCTTTATTGACAAATATATCACAATAAATAAAATTTATATTTTTAATGTCTTTTATAATATTTAGTTAAGAGCTGATACTTATTTTAGATTAATTGCATTAATTTAATTAAAGGCGCAGTTCGTTTTCACAGTAAGATCAGTCTACCAATCTGATAACATAAATATATTTTTCCACAGTATATATTAAACACTTTTTAAAAAAATTCAAAACCGATTCCTCATTGTTGAATGTAACAGTTACTTTCACAATCAGCTTGACTCTTATCTCTAACACTAACACCAGCAGAGATAACGTGTTTATCATTTCGAAGATTCAGTAAATTTCTCTCCACTAAATTGTAGGCTTTCTTTGATTTTGTCTTAAAGCAAGCAGATACTTTAATTTCAACAAAAATGTCCAAATCAATATTGATCAAAATTTATCCCTTTCATTGTCCTTTTACCTACTTCTACTGTAACCAAAAGTAAACATTTATAGATATTTATAGATGTTATATGATAAGTACGATATATATAATTTCAGAAGATCTACATATCTCTTTCATACTTCGTATCACCCGCCTTTGGAAATTTTCAAATGTTTATACTGTTTTCTGTGTAACAAATCCATGATCCCTCATCCTGTCGGCGAATATGCCTTATGCCCTTTTAATATAAGCATTCCAAAACTTTCTTACGAAAATAATGATTCCATCTTTTCTTTTAGAATGTGCCTGTGGGAGTAGTCTTATAATGGGAAATAATATTCTTGTCTTCGACAATAAACATTTTAATGTGGGAAGGTCTAATTTTTTATTAGTCATTTTAATGATTTCTTTTTCCTTTTTCACACGAAGACTAATTTCATCATTATTGTGAATTTTGGATCAAACACTCATGTATATGTATATGTTTTGAGCGGTAGATCTCGATTCTAAACATGAATCTTATAAGAAGTATGACAGTGTTTTAGGACGTGTATCAGACCCAATGAAAAATACTCAAAACTTGTAATTTTATAAATAATAATATCCTTGTGGTATTTAATCCCACTTAAATTTCAACAATTTTTAGTGCAAGGGAACAGAATAAAAAACTAACTGTCCCAGCCAGGACTCGAACCTGGATCTCCTTAACGGGCCGGTGCATTACCATTTACGCTACCAGGACAAGCCTGATAAGTTATTAAAGTGCAGGGAATTTAATAACTTATCATGAATGTCCTGGTAGCGTAAATGGTAATGCACCGGCCCGTACATCAGGAGATCCAGGTTCGAGTCCTGGGTGGGACAGTTAGATTTCTTATTCTGTTCCCTTGCACTAAAAATTGTTACTCAAAACTCGTATTTACCCACAAAAACAAATATATATTAATTTACGCTCAAGCCCTTTTATCTATAGCCAAATTTAAGTAGGATGAATTTTGGCAAAGAAGCAATTATTGGATAGTTTTCAATGAAAAAGTCACCTTAAATAAGCCCACCCTTCTCCTAAAGAAAAATTCCTATTTAGGGAAATATTATATATACATATAATATATTATATATAGGCTCAAGCGGTGTAGTGGTTAGCGTGCGCGACTCGCATTCCAAGTGTAGGTTTGAATACCGTCTTAACCCAAACTGGCGAACTCGATTCGTATCCACCTCCAGGTTCTCACTTTTAGTACCACAGTTGCCCATCAGCGAGTGTGGTAGTCGAGGCGCTGGTGTTCCGATAGGAGGCGCTTCTAAAGAAAGAAAAAATTCTAAGATTTTTTTTTTTTTTTTAAATCTACTAATGAAGATGGGTAGTTCACATGAAGACTAATTGAATAAACACATAAACTTTGTTAAATAATAATAATATTTATGTCATAATTGTTCTTCTAATGGAAATATAGAACAGAATAAATTTAGAAATTTTTAAAATTTTCTATTATTAATGTCTGCGAAATTTTTACAAAATGTTTCCAATATGGATGATTTTTAATACTTAAATATTATGATTGAACGCCTTCCTCTCATCACTTCTACAATAGGAACGTTTTTAAAATTATTTTATTATTACAGAAGAAACTTCAGGGAAACCTTGAATTCAATTGAACTACAGACTGCTCAACTCAATAGCCTATGAACCTTCTTTAACCTCACTTATTGTTGGACGACTAATGTATACATGTAATAAAGAAATAAGACATTTTTTTTTTAAACGAAACATCTCATTGCAAAACTATGCTATGGGTTATAATAAGAACAAATGAAATGGGTAATCAATTTGCGGGAAGAGTAGTTAAGAAACAGAAACCACAAAACAGTGTTAATTGAGTTAAACCATTAACCCATAATTATAATTTTTAATATTATTTAACTAATTTTATATAAAGAATTCTTAGGTTTTATCTGTGAGTCAAATTTAATATTATTTTCTTTAATAATGACTTAAATTTAAGTTTAACCTTTATAAATAGTGAAAACTATTATTTTAAGGGAGTTATAGTGACATTAGCGCTATCTTTCTTAGTTAAATAGAAATTTTAGATAAATCAATATGTATATATGATTAATATTTATGTGGAGAACCGGCTTAGAGGAATGATCATCGAGTCATGTCCTGAGCATGTCTAGGTGGATAAAGCCTTCCAATGCCATGATGTTTTAGAATAGGGTGGCTACCAATAGCTCCTACTAGGTGCTTTGTATGTATCTTCGCTTATTTTTTTTTATTTTTAGAAAGCTTGGCTAAACAACACTAGTCTTTTGAGAGAGTATAATTTGAATCCGTTGAGACAAAATGTTTGTGGCAGTGCTTCTTTTTCTTCTTGTAACAATATATTTCTTCTACTCAAAGACCAGTAGAATTAAGAATATTAAAAAAAATGGCCCTAGCCAAACGACAGTACCTATACAAGGCTCGGCAGAACTTCTTTCAGAAATAAAGCATATAAATGGTAAGAATTTATTTTAAAAGTTAATAAGTTTTTATTTATTATTGAAATAATAATAAATAGCACAATAATAAAACTATATAGTTACATATAGTTCAAGAATATAATAATTTTATATTTTAATTGTATGAATTAATTTTAATTGGTATACCTGGACATAAAGAACTAACTTGAATTTTTATCTCTGTTATTCTTAAAGATATACTTAAAAAATAATTTAATAATTGTACTTTGACAATGTGAAATATAAGATGTAAAATTTTTATTTATGTCTACATTAGTGAACTATCAAACTAAAGAGCTTACTTCGGTGTGCCAATAAAAAATACATTAAGTTCAAATGTATTTTTATGCAGTAAAAATAAATAATGTTAACGAAAAATCATGAATATCTAATGCAAATGTGTGTAATGTGTCTTTTGAAACATTCATAGAGCCACACTATTTCCAGCCTCACGCCCATTGGGATATGAAGACGAAACAAATATGGAGATGAATTTATGCAAAAAACTGTTAATGCGAAAAGTGATTTCATAGCTTGGAGTGAATAAATTACAGTTGTATAACGGAGCGCCGTCTCAAAGAAAAGTCTCCCAAGCCCGATATCCCACCCAATAAACACATACATAAATATATTAACACAGAGATAATAATAGGAAAAAAAATTACAAGCATAACAGAAAATCAGCATTAAATAAGTTGCAATACTAATTTGAATGATTTAATTAAAATTAATGAGTAATTAAACAGTCTAATTTAACTATAAAGTTCTAACCTTACAAATTGAATTTTTTATTTACGAAACTCTGTAAACTTTTATAAAAAATTGAAATTTTCGCCACTTAAATTAAATAGTAAATAAAAAATAAAGTGGGGATCAAGATAGACCAAGGGAACCATTGAGATATCTTAATCCTGGTGCTGCGGGTTCAAATCTGGTCCTTTATGTATAAGTAAAAATAATTGCTAAATAAATAATAGCTTGTCTTGAGCCAAGGTTGTTTAGAAAGGGGTGACAACCTGTAGATAGTTGCCCCCCTTTATGAGCCTAAGTATTTGAAAGAGAGGGAAAACAAAATTAAATAAATTTTTTTTATAAATTAGTCAGAAGATAAGAACTTTAAAAAAAAAAAAAAAAATTAAGAATCTGCTATTTACTTATTTTTCTTTGTGAGAACTTCACCACCAGTAAAAAATCAATTATAATTTTTTTTATTTTTCAAGTGTTAGCCTCTCTTTCAACCACTTAGGATCATGGAGGGAGGTGCTGAGATTGCCATCCTATTCTAAACACCCATGGCTCAAGACAAGCTTTTACTAATAAATAAAAGATTGTCCTGGGTGGGGGATTCGAAACCTCAGCGCCAGGACTGCGAGATCCTATAATAAAATTTAATCCCTACGAGAGCTGTAAAATACAGAAGTTCCAGGAAGGAAACATATTACATTAAACATTAAAGTAGCTCATAAATAGTCTATATATTTATATTATAAATTCAATGTATATTTTAAGGCATAAGTGTATAAGAAAAAGCTTTTAATATTTGTTGGGTATTTTCAGATTTATATGAGGACATCCATATGGTCAGTAAGAAATATTACGAACATGGGATAGCATATTTCTGGCTTGGACCTATGAAGTTCGTTGTTATTTGGGATCCTGAACTCATAGAGGTAGGAAAAAGAGTAAAATAATTAAATGCTCGTTGTTATATGAGATGCTGAACTCATAGAGGTAAGAAAAAATAATAAGATAATTAAATGTTCGTTGTTAAATAGGATTCTAAACTCATAGTGGTAGGAAAAATAATAAGAAAAATAATTAAATGTTCGTTGTTATATGAGATCCTGAACTCATCATATCTGATCAAATATAGCTGATAAAATTCAAAAATTAGCTTATATTGGATTCTTATCCTCACTGATAATATGGATAAGCATGCTTCTTTATTTCAAAACATAAATAGTGTTTACAGAAAAAAAATAATATTGTCTTTATATATAGTTATGATAAAATAGATATTTTTGTTTAGCTATTAAATAATGTATTAGGTTCATTAGCTATTATCTCAACTTATTCTTAGAGGATACTGTACTTAAAACTAACAAACAAATTACATACAAATTGTATGTAACATGTTTGAAACACTTGTTTCATTGAATATGTAAACAGTTTACTGTTTCAAATTTATTTTGTTTTTTAAGTCAAAAGTTCATAAGGAATTTATTAAATAAGCTTTGAAGATGTAATAAAATAAATATTTTCAACATGTTAACCTTATTTCACATTATTATGTTTTCAGGCAGCAATAAATTGTCCTGCTGCTCAAATGAAAGGCGAATGGTACCAATTACTATTTGGCAGTGTTGCAAATGGTGTTTTTACTCATCCTGGTAAGTAGAATGATGCATACAAAATAAGTGGACATACTTACTAATGGCAGGTCAAAAACATTTACTCAATGGTCTTCTTCCCACCACTTGATTTCATCAAGGCTGAATCTCTTGTTCACACTTCCTCTTCCCCGGTATCCATTGGGACATTCTGTTTGTCCATCGGTCCACGGATATCTGGACCTACCCATACAAATGTTCCCCCCCCCCCTTCCAACCTTTCCTTAACACGCTCAGTCATCTTTGTTTTTAATAGGGTCTTCACCGGGTACTTATACTGGGAATCATTTTCAGCATACTTTTTACTTTGAAGCTGACACGCTTCATTCCCATAGTTTTTTTTTTTTAATTGTAACAATTTAAGTTATTAGAGGTAGGGGCTATCTGTGATCTGTGGAATTTATTAATATTATTATACAAGTCATGATTTAGTAGGGTCTGTATGTGTATTAACTTTTAACAAATTTCAGGTGGACTGGAATGGAGAGAGCTTCGGAAGCCACTTACTCAATCCATGGCTAAAAAGTATCTTGAAAATGATTATTTCAACCAATTTATTTATAAATCTCATGATTTAATAGACTTCTTGAGAGAAAACAGACAAGGAAAAAGTTTTGATATTGGCAAGGACATATGTGCATCAGTTTTTGATATTTTTTCTGGTAAGTGAAGTAATTATTAACCAAGCTTATAATTTTAAGAGAAACAGCTTATTCATTTTTATCCTACGCTAAAAGTCTCCCCATGCAATAGAAGTCGGATTATATGGAATTTGTTAGCTCTATATTATTACTGTAAAAAAAAAAAAGAAGGATTTGTTCAGAAAATTTTTCCTCCTTTATTTTCTCCATTTTTTATTTCCTCTCCATACTTTAGGACGCTCCTATGCCAATTGTACACATCCATTCTTTCAATTTTAATAATCTCAATCACATCAATCTCAACTCCAGTCAGTTTTAGCATCTTGGGGTAAAAGCCTGTTTAGTTAAAATAGGGTTCATATTAATTTTCAACTTTACAGAACCTTAGTCTAAATATGGTCCTTAAAGTTCCATTTTTGTTAATGCAATATTCCTATGAAATTCAATTCAATGTATACAGCTTTTATTTCTACCTTTTCTTTAAGATCCTTTTTCTCTGATGCCTTCAAGGTCCTTGGTTTGTCTGCAATTTAAGTTCGACAAATCCATTTTCATCCACAGTGCTTTTTGTCCTGGTTCTTTTGCAATGTACCAGCATTTTTTTAAAGGAAATATACATTGATGCCAAAATGGCAACCTGCTTTTTGACACCCAGTAGTAACCGTCTAAAAAGGTCGATCCATTAAAACGTAAGTAAACCATGTTTAAATCTCATTGAGACTCTCCACATTATCCTGAATGAGCTGGGGAGGGTGAAGGGCTTCTGATCATTCAATATTTCTAGCTTGTTCATTATGGTTTGATATTCTTTAAATATTCCCTTCCTATCAGCTTTATTGATATTCAGTCTCCCTGGTGTGAAGTGGACATTTTAAAGGTTAGTAAATTTACTTTAAAGTCACATATTATCATATAATAAATATCTTTAAACCTCTCCCACACGTTGAAATATTTCCCTTAAATCTTGTCTTATGGAGTACTTATCGCTTCATCGGTGAAAATGAAAGTTGTCAAAGTGCATTTGGTCACCAATCAAACCCAGATAAATAGATCACAAACATGACACCTCAGTATTTTGTGGGCTAAGGATCAATAGCAAAAAGCACAGGACCTGAAACTGACTCAAGGGCTGCTGGAGAGAAGCTTTTATAACCTATAAAACCTACTAGGCAATTCTGGATTTGGAAAATGGGATTTTCTCTTATAAATGGAGGAGCGTTATCTATTAGCAGGTGGACACCTTCAAGTTGCCACTCCGTTCGAGTCTGGTTACCTCATTACATGCTTCCCCTAAGTTCTCATAAATCCTCAGCATTACCTCCTCCTTAATACTGACTGAAGAAGAGGATTCGAAGCGTCATCCATGCCTAACATGGCCGTAGTAGCTTTCCATGGGTTGAAAATGCAGGTTATGGTGGTAATTTTTATTCCAGCGAAGATCTCTGTTACCCTATCTATCTGTTTCTCTCATTACACGTTTCCTCAACACCTTACAAAGCCTCAACAGTAATAACTGATTAGAAAGAAAATATTCAATATAACTTGAAAGAAAATTTTGCCCTTATATAGTGGAACTAATGAATTTTTAATTTAAATTAACTTACATTTTATTAATTTAAATTTATTTTTTGAATTTATTTAAACAATTTTTAAGAAAATTAAATGAATACTCAATAAATTATTACAGAAATGCGATTCCCGCACAGTCCGATAGTAAAGAGTAAATAGCTAATAGAAATTTAGAAATTATGAATTAAATAACCATAATTTTTTTTCCAGCTACTCACATGGGTGTAGAAGCTAATGAATTAAAGGATCGACTGGATGTATTCTGATCTTATTGAAGAGTAATTATCTTTTTCAATTCTATATTTTCTGAATAAATTAGGTTACATAATATAACATAATATAAGTATAAATACTATGTACATTGAATATAAAAGCATAAGGTGTTATTTAAACAGAACACAGGAAGATTAAAAATTAAATATAATTAGTAAGATAAAAAGTAATACCGCCCTTACAAAATAAAACGAATAAGTAATAATAGCATAATGGAAATTATCAATAACAATGCCTAATACTGAAGAAACTTATCAATTATTACTTGTAAGCAATACTTTTCGCTAATATACTGTAATATTTGGTTCAGTCTAAATAGGAAGGTTCCTTTATTATCTAGGTAGCATTGGCTTTTACAAATCTTAGAATATTGTGCAAATTTTTGGTATACTGGGAAATAAGTCCAGGTGGCTAATTGATTCCGTATGAATGGAGATGCATGAGTCTGGAAAACCTTGAGTTTCGAAGCATCTATTGCGTGCCCCTTTTCTTAACAATTTCATAATAAACAATTACTTTCTTGAAGTACATTTTTGTCATATTTACATGAATACATGTACCAGTATATACATATATACTTGGATGTTTTGGAAAATGCAGGTATGTATATATACTCGTATTAATACATTAAATTATATATGAAAAAAAAAATTTTTAAATGAATATTAGAGGGTGGTCTGCTATTTAAAATAAACATAGAAACCAAATTTAGTTATTATGGTTTTATTTTGATGAAATTGTTCAATGAATTCATTTATGAAAGGTAAAAGAGGGGGGGGGTGGAGGGTTAGGGGAAGAATAAATGCTTCATAACACTTTTATGAGAAACACATATTAATGAACTTCTATAAGAATGTAATTATGAATTATGAGTACTTCCAACACTTTTCCCTATTGCCTTCTCCATCATATAGGATCAAATTAGAATTCATTGCATGCTCATGGGAAGACCCTATTTGGGTTCCGTTCTTCATTGGAGTGAAAAAAGTTATTCGATCAGAATGGTATGCAGACTACACACCTTCTCTAGTGTGGCATGTGAATATATGCACAAGTGACATATTAAAATTTTATTTTAAATATCAAGTTATAAAGGCTCACGGACAACTTTTTATGCAATTAAATGTTATTTAGAAACCTTTAGTAGTATCCTACTTTTTGGTTTTAAAACATGCAAGCGTTCTCAAGAGAACAGTTGCTCAGGATTGCCAAAAATCCTCTGAAGGACACTGAGATTCAAAACAAATGATTTGGAACCCTTGTTTCTGGCAGTAAAATTAGACATAGCCTATGACTTTTACACACAAAATTATGAATCTAAAAAACAAATCCTGGCAGAGATACTAAGTTGGAAAGTCCATTAATTATATATTCCAACACTTAACTTCCTGAGGAAGGCTCATGTTCATATATGTTATAAGTCATAGAAACTAAAAATAATTGCAAAGTTTTCTTTAAACTCTCTGGAGTGCTTGTGAACTCTTGCCTCAGTAGGTATTTAAAAAATTCATCCATTGATGCACAAATGATGTCATTTATGGGTAGAGTAAGCATTAAGGAATTTTTAAAAATGTATAAACTTGTATTTATTGACCTAATTATTCATAGCTAAATATTTATGTTTCAGGATATTCGAATTATCACTTGAGGGAGTTGCAAAATCCCATTATTACTTTATGCAGTTTGTAGTTCTATTAAATAGATCTATATTAAAAATATTTAATTTCCTGAAAAGCTTTAATTCTTCTAAGACCATAGTGAGTGAATTTTTACCTTATCTATTAATTTATTGAAATAAAATTTATTTAAAAGGAGAGTTTTTGACCGTAGATATTATTATTAGATGATTTTAGTTGGGGTTCAGTCAAGGTAGATCCAAAAAAATAAAAATTAAAAAAAAAGTGTATTTTTTAAAAAGATTATCTGTCGACATTTTAGCTTACATTGTAAGCCATCTTCAGGCTTACATTGTAAGCCATTCCCAGTCATGGAAATGCGAACTTAGGGACAGGACATCCTCTCTCGTCTTCATGATAGGCAGCCCTGAAGATGGCTTACAATGTAAGCCGAAACATTGGCAGATAATCTTTTTAAAAAAATACACTTTTTTCAAATTTTTATTTTTTTGGAACTACCTTGACCGAACCCCAACTAAAATCATCTAATAAACTTTATTTATTTCAAAATTTAAAAAGTAAATAAGCACAGGTTTTTACCACCCATTAGTGAGACCATAATTTTGAGAAAAGTGCTTACTTTTGATTTATTTGTAAATTTATTTGAAAGGAATACTAGATGTATTTTGTGAATGATTAGATAAAACAATATTTATTTATTGGTATTACTATTATTTATTATTAATTATTTTTCTTTACCTATAATAGTTTTGATATTGAAGTTATTTTTGAATTTTAGAAATATGCTCTGAATTTGATTTAGTTTCGAAGTGATATTACAATTGGGCTATGGCTAGGTAGCCCCTTGTCATTTCGCTAAAGGGGCACTTTCCCATATGGGCTATGGCCCAAGTCAACAAGAGAAATCAGCACAAAATATGTACCCCTTACACATATTCTGTTGCATTAATGTTTTACTGTCTCCATTTTATAAGCATTTTGCTTTGGAAAGATGATAATTTTATTTTATTTATAGGACAATAATTATTTGTTTAGTTTAGTTTTTGTATGGAAAAATTTTGCTGAACGAGTAATTTTTTGTGTTGTTTTTTCCAACAGAGTCCTGAGGTCAAGACTAGCTATGATAAAAGTGACAGTAAGTACTTCAAATTCTTATTGGATAATAATTTATAGGGCTTATGTAAAATTAATTTACTTATGAAGTGTTAACTCAAACAGCTGATATATATATATACCGCCCTTAC
>KZ807119.1:167954-180655 GCA_000696205.2 Oncopeltus fasciatus
TATATATATATACATTAATTTAGTCGAGGGTGTTATTAAAAAGTTATGCAACATCAGTAAAGATAAAGTGATGTAATGTAATAAATGTAATATAAGAAAGGTTATCTTATAGTAGTAAATTCTGATAAATATAATAATCATGAAATAAATAAACAAATAATTTGTTAACAAGATAAATAATTTGTTAGGAACTGGGTTATTTAAACCTCATTTATCCTTATTTATTTGTCAGCTAGTTGAAATGAATAAAACTATTTCAAATAAAATTGAAAGTAAATAAATCAATGGGTAATTATTAGTTATTAAGGATAACTAATTTGAAATGAATTTATCTTAATTATATTTTAACATTTGAGAAGGATTAAAGCTTCTGGATCTTCCACCTGTAAGCGTGTTTATGTAAATCCATCAAAATAAATGGGAGTATACAAAAAGTATAAGATACACAAAATAGAGATAATAAAAAAATTAATGAATTAAATATTTATTATTTTTGGGAAAAGAAGAAGCACTTTGTTAAAGAAAAGCATAAAAGAAGTTTTTGTACACACACAATTTTATTATCACATTGTACAACACAATGAATTATTACTTTTTAGGATTGCCAGCTTTATTCGAGTCAAAATAATATCCTACTCTAATATCTACAACCATGAATTTAATTTTGGATTTACCGAAAACGGAAGACAGCTTCAAAAGAATAATTTGTTGGCACTAAAGTGTTTCAAGTGGGTAAGTGAAAGTATACAGACTTTTTTGTATATTTTCCTTTTAAAATAAATTATGTTTTGTGTAAAGAGTTTTATATAAATTTAAATCGTTTTTAAAGGTTTTATATTTTTTGAAGTATTGAAAACAAAGTGTAAAAAATATTGAACAAGTGGCTAAGAACAGAGAAATACGTATACGTCATGCTGGTGATTCATAACTTAAGAGGTGGTCTTAATTCTTTTGTTTATTTCACTACACTAACAAATAAGACCTAATTACTAAATTGATCTTACAAACTGAGAAATGTACTGAGAAGAAAAAATGAGCTAGCTAAAGATATGCTAGATCTGATCTGGTAGGGCTAAGATTGGCTATGGGTTGGTAGGATGAAGTTTGGCTCTAGGCTCTAGGCTAGGAAATTTAAAAGATATTTAAATCTTCCTCAATATGTGATTTTCCTACATATTTTAAAAAAAAAAAATTATTAGTATTCTACATTTAATTTCAGAAGCTTACACTAACAAACTTATCAACTTCACGGTAAATGGAAACCATCCTCCCTACTTACTCAAAATCATCTAATAATCTACACCATTTTCTTTGAACACCCTCATACACAACTCCTCTCTCACCTCCCAGACGATCCATCAGAAAACTGAGGAGTTTTAGGGATCTTATAGAGGACTGCAAAGCCTGGGAGGTACCGCTGGGTGAACTATCCCTATCACACCCAGTAAATTTATCACTTACATCATCTGCTAATAAATATACAATTAAAAAAAAATTGTATTAATCTAACTTAGGTTTCAACATATTTTTAATGGCATATTTCCATGCAAGTTCTATTTAAAGCACGATAAAAAATATTGTTACTCCTAATAAACAGAAAAAAAACATGATAAATGTTGTATTAATCAATTATGCAACTTTTAAAGAATGTATAATGTTTTTTTTCTTATCTACTTAAATGAATTGCATGTCATTCTTTTTTATAATTCCAGATGGCATTGAGTACTACACGGACTTCCTTATGAAGCGCAAAGAGCATCACAATTTAAATGAAACAAAAATGCTCAAAGAACTGGGGGATGTCATTACCGCAGTAAGTGAAAACTCATTCATTGCTACTGTAAACCATAGAAGTAGTTATGTGACTGGAACCCCAAATAACAATAGTAAAATTTTGTTCCTTGTCCCCATAGTTTCTTGAATTTATTCATAAGCTAGTGGATAAGAAAGGAACGGAAAAGTGCACCTGTCCTACTGATCAAAATTTAATTCTTACACATCTTCAGTTAGTATTAAGAATAAAGATCCCTCTGACTGTGGAAAATGAATAGCCAGGATCTGAATGGAGTAGGACCCAAATGACTTATAATCTGAAGCTCTTATGAAGCAATACATGCTTCTTTTGTACATAGTATACTTGAAAAAAAAAATTTTTTTAACCTCCAGACTACGAGTATTGTGATTATTACGCAGTATAAGCTGGGTAAAAGGTATGGCTCACCAACCTGGAACATATGTGAGAATTGTGTGTGTCAGTAAGTCACTTCTTCCAAAACCCCTTTCACACTCCCAGTTTAGTGCACAAATTCTCAATTTCACAAAAAGCCTAATTCAAGCCTTTTGCTATATTTACTGGTTGTAAACAAATTGCTAATCCTGAAGTTGACTTGATGGACAAAATATTGACAAAATAAAAAAAAATAAAAATTTCAGTTGTTCATTTCCTTAGGTCCTGAAAAAGTAATTTGCTGTATTCTATATTTTTTGGTATTAGCTTATCATATTAAACTAATAACTAAAATTGCAGCAGGAGAAGTTAAGATCAACAAGGCTGTTTATTTACTAAATCAAAACTTGTCATAAAACCTCAGACTACGAGTTTTATGACATCTTTGAAGCTTAAATATGAAGAATTACTTATGGGAGGGGATTCCAAAATACCAGATGAAATCATAATAAATTAAAAAAGAAAAATGCATTTTGGCCAATATTAAACTAACATAGAAATATTCATTGTAAAAACAATTTTAATAATTACCTGCGGAATTAGGAAAAAAAGTAATATAAAAAACATGAAGATATTGCCACAGCAAGAGACAATGAAATTGAATTCCAATAGGCATCTTTAGTGTATTTAAAAAAAGGTATTGTATAATAAGGTGTGTTTACTGCACAAATCGAAAAAGGAGAAAGATGTCTAGTTGTTATCCAAAATTAAGAAAATATATTATGCAATTACCTCTCTCTCTCTTATTTATTTATTTAAAAAAAAAATTAAAGCAATTTTTTTCATCTTAGTTCACTAATTTTTTTTTCACTAGTTATAACTAACCACTAGGAAATATTTACCAATTACCAGCAATAGAATAGCTATGCTATTGACATTGTTGAAAATATGACATCATCTAGAAATCGTGTTATATTTATGTTAACCATATAAGATTTTTATTTCCACGTACATATGACTGTTAATCCCAATCATTTTTATTTATTTAAATAAACAATAGTCCAAAATGTACTCCTGAAAAATATACTTTGTGTCTTAAAACAGCATGAAGTTAACTACTAAATTTAGAGTATAATGGTTTTAGTTTTATTACCATGTTGTTGTTTTTTATCTTGCAGGGTGCTGATGCGACCCCAGTTTCATTAAATATGGCGATTCTCTTTATGGCTATGCACCCTGAAGTACAAGAAGAATTTTACAAGGAGCAGCAGAAAATATTCGGCGATTCAGACAGAGACCCCACCATTGAGGACCTGCAAAGAATGACATATCTTGAAAGAGTTATTAAAGAGACACTCAGGCACATCGGTCCTCCAGGAGTCGTGAAATTGATTGATGAGACATCTATTATAGGTGAGTTTTTACTTTTATGTATTAGTGACCAATCTCCTATTTGGAGATTCTAACTGAGAACCAACACTTATCGACCTGTGAATAATTTGGAGTAATAAATAATTAATAATGGAATATCTTGAGAGAGTTATCTAAGAAGAGCCACTACAGCAACTCAAGAAAATTAATGATGAGATGTAATAGATGAGGTATACAATGTTATACTTAAAAATATTCCTCCATAGAAATTTATCTTCGTTATAATAGCGTTTCGAAAAAAAACAACAACATAGAACACCATTTGTTTGAAATGAAATTATCTTATATTTATATTCTAATACTAATTTCAGAAGAGCACATATTCAATATCAAGGGAGATATTTAAGAATATAATATTTTTTATTTTGGCTTTATATTGCAAACTGTTGAATTACTTAATTTTCTGTATAAATCTGACAAAGGAAAAGGGAGTGTTTAGAAGAAGATGATATTCATATTTATTTAACTTAGAAAAATGTTTTTAAACATAAATGGTGTAAAATATAATTATCAAAAATTAATGATTCACCCCACTTTTGCAAAAAAAAAAAAAAAATGCTTAATAAGGAATATATTTAGGAATGTAGCTATTGTGGGTTCCCCAGCTTATGTTATCAAATTTACACGGTAAATATTAATTTAATCATTACAATTATGATGTTTCTTTGAACTTGTTAAAAGGGAACCATGTGATTCAGAAGGCCTCTGTCATTTATCTTTATGGCAGAGGAGTTCATCAGAATCCAAAGTACTATGAGAAGCCAGACCTTTTCTACCCAGATCATTTTTTACCAGAAATGGAGGCCACAAGACATAGGTATGCCTTCATGCCATTTGGGGTCGGACCTAGAATGTGTCCTGGTAAATATATTTTCATTATTTATGGTTTTACATATTTACACTCCCTTGTAACCAAATAAAAGATTTTTCTTTTAATTCATTTTATTCAAATTAAGCCATAATTTCACTACTAAACAAAACATAACCAGAACTTGATTTAATACATTTGTGATAGTTGATTTTATTTTATTTTATGAAGCGTTAAGTGGATACACCTTAAAATATTCAACATAAGTTATTGTTAATGTCATAACGTCAAGCCCTGGCTGTCTGATAAAAAAACAGAGTGTTTATTATTGCTCTACTTATTATAACTCTATTTTTAACTAACACAACTTTTGGAGTGTACATATCATCTTACAGTGTGATTAATAGGGGTGAATTTCATACATGAAATCTTCATCATCATACCAATATACATATATATCATACCAATAATTTGTGTGATTGAATTTTAATTAATTTGGTAATGTGCTATTTTTGTTCTACTGCAAAAAGTATACATAAAATTCGAGAGACAAATAGGAAAGAATAAAGTCCATTACGCAGCAGCTGTAGAAGCTTAGCAATATCTGGGTATTGTAGTTAACACGCTGAGAAATGGCTTAGTTTTCACAGCTCCTCTGTGGTGTATTTTCTTCATTGTTTCTTGACATTTGATACTTATCGAGCATTTGTATTTTGACTTTCCACATCATTTATTATAGAATATAATTTTATCAACAAACAAATCTGTATTGAGTTTCACTTATTTCACACAACTTAATATTACTCCCACTGCATTAATTTGTACTTTATATTTCAGGTAATCTTCTGGTCTTATCCTCTGATTTTGCTCAATAAACAACTCAAGCATTCCATTTCACACTTAAAAGTGATATGCTACATTTCTTTTAGAAAACGAACTCATCCTACAGTTTGCAAAAAACCAGCTAGATAGTGAATTGGGTCTCTTTATTTTAAAATATGCAGATGCTAGATTGCGTACAGACATGGAGGACCCTAATTCGGAAGATTTGAAGAGCTCAAAAACATTGAATAGTGAAACAAATTCCTCAGGATTATCCTGCTTTAGAACTATCCAACATATCCTGTGGATGAGAATTTAAAATTTGAGCATCTAGGTTTCCTATGAAAGTTCTGTATGTATTGGAGGAATTTTTAAGAAGTTTAAGAGAATGGCTAAGTCAGGAGACACCATGTAACCTCATTACCTGCACTATCTTGAGTAATTTAAAAAAAGAAAATAATATAAATATTTTAATAAATAGTAAATATAATCAAATAACAGTCAAAATGTCCAGTATACATCATATAAATATCACAAAATTTATAACAACAGACTCATTATGTTAACATATCAGTTTCATCTTTCCTCTTGATATAGTTGTTTAAGTTGGTGTGTAACGATTCTATATCAATATTATATTGCATTGTAACTAATATATTCTTATTGTATATTCCAGGTTTTCTCTATGCCAATATCCTAATGAAGGTTATGTTGTCAATGATTATTCGTAATTTCACTTTCAAGACACAACTTAAAATGGAAAACATAAAGTATAACTACAGGCTAATGCTGAACGTTCAAGGTGGTTATCCTGTGGAAATGAATTTAAGAAAGAGATAAAAAACACTGTAGAGTATATCAACCTAATATTATTTAAATGAAAATAGTTTTATGTAATTTCATTTAATTTTAAGGAAGCATTATAAAGCACATATTAAATATTAAGTAATATTTGTTTATCTTAAATTGTAATTGTAAATATAGTTTATGTAATACTGTAAGTGGTTTGAGCATTTTATTGTATTTTATTTTTAATGTAACATAACTATTCAAATATGATAAACATTTTCTATCTTAGTTTTTTTAAACTAATTTGATAGGTAAAAGAAACTATTTGTTAAGGGTTGATCCATCCATTATATAATATTGGATGGGAGCTCTACCCTGGACTTTCACTTTCTTTTATTTAACAAAAAGTACATTTATAAGTTTTATAATCAAATTTAAAAGTTTACTTTAAGGCATACAGGAACACAGTAAGTAATACTTAAAATATTTTTAAGGTAGCCTCTACTATAAATTTAAAAATATACATTTATAAAAAACAAAAAACCTATCTGCAAAAAAAAAAAATTAAAATACACATGATTAAACAGTTTTTAAGTCTTGTTTTAAAAAAATATCTTAGTATAAGGTATAATAATAATATAGTACATTAAGTATATTAAGAATAATAAACTATATCCACTATATTTCTACAAATTATACAATCCAGAGCACATACTTTTCATATTTTCTCATGCAGTATTAAAGAATGTACTACAGTTGAATATCAAACATTTAAAGAGATAACTGTAAAGAAAAGTTGTTAAGTCAAAATTACTTACAAAATTAGTTATAGTTAAAACTTGTTTATTTAGTTTTAAATTTGAGCTTAATTAGTTTATTTCTGCTATATAATATAAGCTTGGGTTTCTGTTAACAAATTATTTGTTCTAAGTTATACTTCTGCGATGTAGATTTAGTAGCTTGGTCTAAATAAAGACCTTTTAGCGATCTTAATCCATTAGTAACTTCTGACATTTCTTTCACCCTTTCAAATCGAGAAACAATCACATATGAGTGGTTACGACTAATGAGGGAGTCTTAGGTAGCACACAAGGCATTAGAATGGCTGATTTCTAGTGATAAACATAACTTACTTCCATCACGGTTAATCAACATCGCTTCAAGTTAACTATCATAGGTGAGGGAAAATTATTAAATTATTATTTATATTCTCTTTATAAAGGATATAAATAATTATAATAAGGACATCAAAAAATGGAGCTAACACCTCCTAAACTGACAGGCTTCCAAAGAAATTATATTACTTTTTAAATAGGTTTCTTCTTGTACATTAAAACGAGATACTTGTATTCAAGGAAGTCGTGATGCCATAACCTGCTTCAGAGAAGAATATTTTAATGTATTTGAATATTTAATCGATGGCAATTAACTTTTTTTTAATAGTCATCTATTTTTAATAATAATTGCAATAATTGTAATTATTTATTGTAAAAATAATTAGAAATTGACTTTCCTATTACTCATATGATCATTAATTGGAATCTTCTAATTTTTAAATCCTGATTTTTTTCTGTAAATTGAAACTATAATGAGACATTAGGGTCAACTAATATTCTGCAAGAATCTTCTGCATAAGTGAGAAGTGGCTTCAGTGATATTTTTTGCGTTTTGCACCAAGAGATCCGCACAACTAAATCATGAATAGAACTCATCTTTGTATTCAATTAAATTATAGAAAGATTAGAAGAGATAAGGGATAATTGCATTTCTTGCTAAAATTTCAGTGATTCAAAACGCTCTCTCTCTCAAAAATCTTCCTCAGCAATTAAAATTTAAAAAAAAATAAGATGACAAAAATTTATTACAATTTAAAAAAATACTTAGCTTAATGGCTTTTAAAATTATATACCTAGAAAAAACTATGATTATTAAACTAATATAATCGTNNACAGTAGTGTAATATATTAAAGAGATATTTAAGAAAACATCTCATATCAATGTATTAATACTAATTTACAGATAATGTTTAAACCAATTAATTAAAAATAGAATCAAAGACAAAAGGTTATCAAATTAGTTTGAGTACTGTCTGAGATAACTATTAAAAAATTAACTTATTGCATAGCTGTAGAAGTTCAGTGATAAAATGCCACTTTAACCTCTTGTGTACCTTTTTTGCTCTTCAGTATTCATTGTTCTAAAAGGGAACGGACATCATAAGCCTACAGAATGAATTTGTCCTGGGGTTACTCCCTTTAGCAGGCATCAAAGTCTTGCTCTTTTTTAATACATTTTTTCTACATTCCCTGAGAGATCAATGCCTTGTTCACTAGTTTCTTAAATAATTCTTTCCTAAGAGGCCAAAATGTCAGGTAGGGAAGTGATTAATGGAAAATAAATCACTCTTTCGAACCAAGGACCTTCTACTCAAAGTGGCTAAAGGAGGGCTGACTATGGATAGGTCTATGAAAGAAAGCTAGCACTCTGAAAAAAGGGAGAGTTGCTATGTAGCAAGACTAGGTCACAATCTCTTAAAAGAGCCTCCACAAGCGTATGGGTACTGATTCCCTGATCAGCCTCCCTGGGCTTTCTAACAGTATAATCTCGGCAGAATATCTTAAATCGTTCTCTTTTGAAAAATATGTTATCTTCTAGGTTAAGAAGTGTTCCTTACGTATATAATATGACATGGATTTATTGTACCAAGGATTGTTAACCGCATCTATGTTTTTTGCTTCCAATAACGTAATAAAGATATCAAGCAAAAAAAGAAAAACTATTATTTTCTAGTTGATGGCCAACTAATACTATTAAAACTAATGGAGTATTTGTTAAGGTAATTTTCTGTATTTTGTATTTTTTCTCTAGGTGGGTAAATAGAAAGGTTTTAAGAAAAGAAAGGTGGATGAATTATAGCAAACCGTATTTGCTGATTGTAAACTTACTTTAATATAAGTTACTTACTAAATAAAACTAAAGTTACAGGATAGTTTTTCAGTAGATATTCCACATCTCGTCTTCTTGTTTAAGACCTAGTATATGGCACTATTTCGAAAAGGTAGAATAACATACAGGAACCATAGATATATGTTTCTATTTTCATGTAGAAATAAAAATAACAAATGGAGAAACTAGTAATTTACAAAAGTGCTAGTCTAAGAGATATCTCACAGGAGTTTTTGAATGTTTTGAGGACCTTCTTGTTCTCACTAATTTTTTTAAAAATGTATCTAATAACCTCCTCTAGCCTCTAGCTTCTTCAGACTCGGCTACCTCCAGCCACTACTTCATCCAGCCTTTCCCTACTCTTGCTACTGCATCCTCCTACCATTACTTTTTCCAACCTCCACCAGCCACTGCATCCACTAGCCAATACCTTCTTTCAGCCACTACTTCTTCCAACCAGTAACTTCTCTAGCCCCTAACTCCATCAACTCCACCGCCCTGAAGCCAGTATCTCCTCCAGCCTCTAACCTGCACCTGCCACTACTTTCTCAATCTGTTCCAGTGAAAAATATTCCTTCAATAATTTTCCTACATTTTTCACTTCTTCCCCTCTTACTCTCATGCATTCCTGTTATTTAATACTCAGTCTTTTAGCCAAAACTGAATTAGAAATTTTTTCTTCGTTACTTGACTCATTGCCTCCAAAAAACTTTTTCAACTAGTTTGCTTAATTCCCATCATGATTCAATAACAAATAAAGATTTTTAAATTAAGGAAGAAACTCATGCTGTATTCCTTGCTTTAAGATGACACACAAGTTTCCTTCTGTTCTTGCCCACTTCATTAAAATGTTAGTCTTACTGGAGTTTTGTAAGTTCCCAGAAAAACACTAAGCAGAAAAAAAAATTCAGGATGGATTTGAAGTGTTACCAAAAATGTCAAGGTTGACTCAAAAGTAGCAGATATTGCCAATAAAAATAACAAATAACAAAATATACATTAGAGCTGTACTACATCTCATGTTTTGTCTACAGGCTTAACCTAATTTTTCAGGGGGCATTGTCTGATCCATTGCAGTCATTGTAAAGAAGGTAAAATATGTTGTGCAATTTTTAAACAGAGCATTCATTCATCAAATAAATTAAATTAAAAGCATGATTATTTTATTTAAAACCTTTAAAATTAAAACAAATGTCCCTTCACAATGGAATTCAACATTTGATTGGATCATTTTATAAGAAACAGAGAACCGGTAATATCTGTCCTAGCTTTACTTAATCCTAAATTATAGTTTAAATTGAATGGTTGAAAATGTCATAGAGGAGTAAGCTGAAATTCTTAAAGTGTTTTTTGAAGATACATGTTGGTTAATGTCTGGGTTGTCCTATGTGAGTAGCTTAGGAATTAGCCGATCAGGTGATATGGTAAACATCACTAAACTGGTGGGAAAGAGGTATTGGATATTTGAACTTGATGTTAAGGCAGTTGTGTTTGTTACTGTTCCAGAGGACAAGTTTGAGGCGAAGGGCTTTGGATTTGAGAAATTTCTTTAACTTTTCAGTGAGACCTAATTTGAATGAAAGATACTGTAAAATGTTTAAATGTTATTTAAAAATTATATATGTATTTAATGTTGGAGGGGGAAACTGTTGAGTTGGAGAATGGAGGTGAACAGACTAAATATTTTTCTTATGGGAGATAAGGTATTAGAGACTTAGAGCTCTATGAATAAGATTAGAGGCAGTATTCATGTTTTTATGGTGAGAGTGTAAGGAGACCTAAGTTAGTTCTGTCTAATTCTAGAGCTGTCAGGTTCTTCAATGAGAGTAGGCCGAGGAACGAAAGTTTGTAGCCTCATTGAGATTGATATTCTATTTACTGAAATATAAATTTTAGGTTGGGGTGGTAAGTATTCAAAACTGGATTTATGATAAAGAGTATGTCAATTTCTCTTTTGATAAATATAATATCAGGGGTAAGATGGAATGGAGGACCCCATTGAGGGCAATTTTTGAATTTCAAAAGTAAGGCAATTACGTTTGGCAAGTTTAGGGATTTTTACACACAAAATGATCTTGAAACAATAGATATCCAGAGTAACCGGACAATCCATAATGATAGTATGGGATACAGTAGTGTTAACATGGTTGGAAGAACATTTTGGACCACTATGATTTCAGCAAGAAACACAATTTCCCTCTATATTCTTCAATCTTCTCATAATTTAGTTTTAGTATGCTCTGCTCACTATGAGAAGAATAATGTTTGAATCTTGTGCTTCTAAATGCAAGAAATTACCCTTTGAAACTCTTTCTCACCCTTGCAGGAGATAACACACACACAAAAAAAAGGCTTTGAAATGCCTTCTGGTTATATCAACTAACAAAAAGATTTGATTGGAGAGTGTTTCTGGGAATCAGGTTTCATAGAATAAAAAATGAGAACAAAGGAGTTTAAGGGAAATATAAAAATTTTAATGTTTTTTACAGTAACATAAATATTGATAAATACTAGAAAAAAAAATTCACTACATTTTATTAACTAGATACAAATAAATGAATAAAATCCTTAGCTAGGTAATAAATATAACTTAAATTATAATATCACTAAACTTTGATTACAAAATATTATCGACTAGGAAAATTTTGTACGGAATCATATTGCTTAAAATACTATTCAACTTCAATTAGTGAACAGTCACATAGGCTATGGAAAGAATTTTAAACAATCGGATTTATTTAAAATTAGATTTTACTGTTATTTATCTTAATTACTCTGTTATTTTTCACTATTCTGGTCATCACATTTGCAGTGTCTTCCAGAATAAGCCCACTGGAATTTAAAAAAAAATAAAAGAAAGTGAAATATTTGTATTCTTTATTAATCACTTCTTGTTTAAACAAATTTCTGATCTAGCCCTTAAACCTATCTACCAACCCAAACCAGAGTGCTAACAGAGCTCAGGAGTTATATTCTTGGATCTATCTCGACTTAAGTCTTATTAAACACAGAAACATGCAGAAAAACCAATCATTTACACTGTTACTTCAAAAGTAGAAAGAGCCACAAAAATGTCAGTCTTCCTCCCAGACACTGTCTCATAAAAGCCCTTACTTTCTCAGAAAAGCAAATTTATACAGAAATTCTTGTCATAAAAGAAGCCTTAGAAAATCTCAGAAATTTATAAAACCAAAATATTACTATTTCCTCTGATTCTCTTAGTACTGCTACTGCTTTACACATAACAATCGAAAACCCCATTTATTGTGTAAACATAACACAAGATAATGCACTTTAAATCTCAGAACAATTGAGCACATTTATCTTAAGTCCTGGGTCGGGTGAGTATGCCAGGAAACAAACTGCTAAAATAACTGCAACTAGAAGAACTAGGCTGACATGGAGGAGTAGGTTCATCTACAAAAGAAGGCTATTCACAAAAAGACCATACTCTATCTAATGAGTTCTACAAGAAGCACATTGAGTTATGTGAGAGCACGTTGAACACAATAAAGAAGTACTGGGTCTGTTGAATTGGTGCCTGGGGGTTTCAAATTCAAACCGGTCAGTGCTTGGAGAGGATTGGTGTGAATTTAGAGGTCCTAATGTAGCAGAAGTCATATTTTTTTTTGCTCATTTGAGATCACAAACTTTCATATACATTTGCCATCCTATTTGGTTTGTATGCATTTATGTTAACTTGTATATGGATGGTAATGTGTATATATATATATATCA
>KZ807119.1:209854-228926 GCA_000696205.2 Oncopeltus fasciatus
AAAGATCTCTATTATATATATATATAAACTCTGTGACTTAGCTGGCATTTCAAAACCACTTTTGACATCATTACCTGAAACGAGCTACCATTAAAATTCATGTTTAAATGTTTCTCCTAAAATTAAGTCATTTCAAAATGAAACATTCATCAAATTACTTTAAAATCTACCTAAAATAAGAAAAACTCTATGTAGCATAATTTAAGAATAAAGTATACTTACCTCAAAGCAATTAAGAGAAGAGTTTTGGTTTTCCGATAGGAAACCAAAAGAAATGCATTTTTTATTTTTTTCTCGTATTTTTTTAAATTTTGTTTTGTCGTTTCTTTTGGTGCTTGTCAGCATTCTTGCAGGTTATTAAATATTTAATCTTTGAAATTAAACTAAGAGTGCAAAATTAACCATTTTATCAGTTTATTGTTGACTTGAGTCAACTAAGGAGGGAGTGGATGTTTGAAGAGAGGAAATTGAGAAAATTTCAATAACTTAATTATTTGTGGTTTGCTTTAACTACATTATTTTTTATAGCTGTAAAATATAATTTTATGACATATATGACTTATAGAATTGTTAGGAAAATATATTATCAGAAAAAAAACCACTACGTTTAAACCATTATTTATTTACTATCATACCTTATATTATCTGTCTTCATTGGTTTCTGCAAACCATCTTCTGTTGGCGAGCGCTTTCGAACATTATCCATCCTCGTGGCCGAATACATGTGTTTACTGTCACTGTCTGTATTCAGTATACAGTGACAGTGAACACATGTATTCGGCCCCAAGGATGGATAATGTTTGAAAGGGCTCGCCAACAGAAGATGGTTTGCAGAAACCAATGAAGACAGATAATAGATAATAGAAGGTATGATAGATCTATATTCGTTGGTAATGATAATAACCCTTTAGATTATTGTTTTCATGATATATATCATGATTTAATCTTCAGATCCATTTTTTCAGTCCCATTGACTGCTCTTCCTTCTGATGAAATTATTATAATTTTAAATTTTTATTGCTGTTGTGACATAACGATAACTAATAGAATGTAAAGCTATTAAAAAAAAAATTGTATCAATTAATAAATAGGGAATTTAAACACATTATTGTTTGTAAGAACTTCTATAGTAAATATGAATACTACCTTTAAGATTCTGAACCAAGTTTGTATAAAATTAGGCTCTTTAATTAGAAACCTAAATCCCAAATTTCAAAAATTTGGTTTAATCTTGCCTTTTCTTCTAATTCTATTTTCAGATTCTACAGCTTTTTGTATAAAGTTTTGTTTGTGTAATCATTTACAATAATTTATTTTATATGTTTAAATTTTTTAAATATAATTGAGTTTTTTCAAGACTTAATTCAATAATGATTTTTAGGCAATGGCTCCTGTAAGAAGGAAGACTTTTAAGAGCAAGACTCCTTTTGTCAGAAGAAGAATTACTCGTAGTTATGCTAATGGAGAAATGGATTTCTTACCCCAGCTTCCAGAAGAATTACAACTCATGATATTTAAAAATGTTTTGGTAAATGATTTAGGTAGATGTCTAAGTGTTTCAAAGAAATGGTACAATATACTCAACACTGACATTATATGGAAGAGACATTGTCTTGCTCATGGAATTTATCCCGATGAAGAGAAATCTTTTATTGGTAAGTATAAATTAAATTATTTGAATGTCCAATATCTTTTACATTAAATGTTAAAATTTTGAGGTGTAAATTGATTCATTTTCTATTACTGATTTTGAAAAACCCTTTTCCTAGTTAATTGCTAAAATAATGAACTGTAAGTTAGATTTAATCAAATCACTTCACTATTTTTTTTTTTTGTAAATTTAAGCTGAAATTACTCAATTTTGAAAGGTTCTGTTTTCTTTCAAATTTTTTATGCTGTTGAAAGTAGGGTCCAGGCTGCTCAATGAGATGCTTTTAATTTTTTTAAATTGACTTCTGTGCATTTGTATCAAGAAATAATCATTTATTATTTTTACCAATCATAGATAAAATAAGCTATAAGGCTATACCGTTAGCTATTATATAGGTGAACCTCATGCTCTCATTTGGTTTATTAAAGATCAAAATGACATTTAATTATAATAATGAATTATAAGAAATGTATTGGACCCTACTCGAACCCAAGAACCCCCAGGGAGGAGGATCAGAAAAAAAATGGGTGGAATACTAGATATTTAGTTGACACTCTGTATTCTAATTCCACAAAAATTTTCAACAATATTGATTTTATGATTTTCATGAAAATTGATTTTGTTCTTATATTAATTTTTCAGCAGATAGTAACTCCACATTATGTAAATGGGCTCAAATTTGGCAGAAATTTCACAATAGCTCATCTTATGGATGGCGAACTTGTAACTGGAAGACAATGGAATTTAATCGAGGAGGGACCTACATGACAAATGCCTCTGATGGTAAATATATTGTGTTTTGTGATCATTCCTTCTTGACTGTCTGGGAAGCTTCACAGTTCAGCAAAAGAAAATATTATATCAAACTTCCATTTCCTTCTGATGCACCATCAGAAGTAGCCGTTAACGATATGTGAGTTTTTATAGCTATTTATTTTCTTGATAACTTTTTGATAGATAGAGTTTTCTTCTCCTCTTAATAAATATTGAAATATAATCACAATTAATTAATAATTATTAAANAATTAATATGACAATTTATTTTATATTTTTTGAATATGACAATTTCCTTAAGTTACCTGCCGTACACTTAACAATCATTCATAGCATATTTAACAAATTACAATAATTACTGATAAGCAACATTAAGTAAACAATGCAGTTGTGAACAACAATCTTGCCAAATTTACAATAAAGTCAATATTAAATTCGTTTTACATTTAAAAATGACTTATTAAATTTCCTTATGAAAAACTGAAAACAGTAGCCTTAGACCGTAGACATTTGCAGACATTTGCAGACATTCGCATACATATATATATACATATATATATATATATATATACGATACATATACATACAAACAAACACACATTTAGCTTTTCTCATGTAGATCTTTGTATTATGAAGGTGTTTTTTTTTTCATCATGGCTTCAATATGAAAACTTTGATTTCATGTGGAAACAAATAAAAGTTTTAAGACACAATTGATTTTTTTTCTTCAAATCTAGATATTAGGTAGCTAACATTCAAAAATAATTCTTGGGCAGTAATTTCTTCAACCTACCAGGTATGCAAGTTTAAAATTTCATTTTAATTCCAATAGAATGCGCTCTTAGCCTATTGAAGGATTTGCTTATCTCTAAACGCTATTTTGTTTGTTAGTCATTTGTTTACAAAAGTCAGTTGTTTTTAAGTCGTTTACGTGGACGTATCATACCTTTCTTTGGTGTTAAAAATGTCTAATTTTAAGCCAAATAAAGAGCATTTGCGGCATGTCATGATTTTCTTATTTAATCAAAAGAAAAAGGCATCTGAATGTCATCGAATTTTTGTTGAGACTTATGGCGATCTTGCTCCAACCGTCAAGACATGTGAACGTTGGTTTCAACGTTTCAAACGTGGTGATTTTGATGTTACTGATCAAAAACGAGAAAATCGACCAAATCGACTACAAGCTTCTCAAGCCCGGCGAAACAGTCAATACCGAGCGCTACGGACAACAAATGATCAATTTGAGTCACGCATTGATCGAAAAACGCCCAGAATGGGCTCACAGGCACGCCAAAGTCATTCTTCAGCATGATAACGCTCCTGCACATTCAGCCAGATTGACTAAGGAAACGATTTCTTCGCTTGGTTGTATTCACCTGACCTGGCGCCTTCTGATTATCACCTCTTCTCATCGATGGGACACTCATTGGCGGAGCAACACTTCAACAATTTCGAAAACGTATGAAAATGGCTCGATGAATGGATTTAAAATAAAGATGAAGCATTCTTTTGGAATGGTATCCATATATTGCCCGAGAGATGGACAAAATGTGTAGCAAGCGAGGGCCAGTACTTTGAATAAAATATATTATACTTTTTTTTAAATTACTGTGTATATATTTTTAGAAATAAACGACATTTTAAACTTGCATACCTGGTAAAGTTACTGGGAATTAATTGGATCATATTGCTATCAATTTTCACTCGGTTGCCAATGATTAATTATTATTGTGGCTTATTTGAGCTCAGTTCATTTCATTCAGTTATGCTTATTCTTATTTAATTTTTAGGTATATTGCTGTTGCTAGATGTAATATTTTGCTTATTTATAAATTGATGAAGAGCCAATACGTGTGCTTATTGGCTCTGTCTCTTGAAGATGATACCATTTCTAAGGCCTATACTGCTATCACCATGTAAGTATTAATTCTATTTATGCACATGGAATTATTTTGGGCATTTTGTAATGAATTATTTTGGGAATCATTAGAGAATTCAAATTTAAAAAAAAGAAAAAAAAAAGAAATTACTTCTGTCAGATCTTAAGTAAGATTCATTAGGTGAAATAAATACCAAGTACCATGCTATGACTTCAAGGAACTTGTCCAAATCATGGTCTTCCTCCTTTATTTAAAATGTTTTTGAAAATTTATCTCTCAAGGAAAATTAATTAATCTTTAAGCATGATATTTTCTTAACACTGATTAACAATTAGGTATAAAGTAAACTTGCCTATCAAATCCGTCTTATCGCCGTTTTCTGCATCGTAATGGTGAGAACTTTCGGCAGCAGTTTGTCACCCCGGGGCTGAATATAGTCTCATACACTTTTTCAGGCACTGTCTGATGTTCAACTTTTTTTTTGTATTGAGTTAATCTATGGTGTTTCCCTTTCTTTAGGTTTGACAGGTAGCAAAGATCATGATGTCTTTCTTCATCCTCTTTCATGGTTTCTTCATCCTTTTTGTATTTTGATCAAATGTTATAGATTTTTTTATTGTATTTATGTAAGTATGAATTTGATTAATAATGCTTTATATGAGTTATTCCATCCTTAGTTATTTTGTGAGATTGTCAGTGAGTGTGTTCATTGCTAATTTTTATTTGTTGTTCCATTTCCTTAAGAGTTGCGGTCTGAAAATGATGTCTGAATGTGTGTTAATTTATTTGTTAATTATTATTAAATTAGTTTATTTGGTAATTACTATTGTATCTTTCTATGAAACATTGAAATATGCAGGACTAAATCAGCAAACAATACTATGATTTAAAAAAAACAACTTAACTCACACTCATACACCATTTGCGGAACACTACTCCTACTGAAATGGGCAAACAAATGAAAATGTTTAACGGACACACTCACTGACAATCTCACATAACAACCTAGCATTAGTAATCAAATTGATTCAGTCCCACAATCCATAACACTTGATCACAATACGAGACTGAAAACCAAGAGGTAATGGTCCCTGCTCCTTAACTGGGGTGTTAACTGACACAACAGTAAAAACCCACAGACTGACTCAATACAGAAAAAACTAAAAATCAGCTGGATATCAGACAGAGCCTAAGAAAGTTTATGATCTGAGGATGACAGACCTCTGTCAAAAGTGTTTATAATGGACCTGGAAGACATATTACAGAAATGTCGATTATGTATTTATTGATAAAAATAATCCTTTAAATTCTATACTTAGGTATATAGTTTACTTTGCAATTCCATCTCTTGTCCAATGTAAATTAAATTTTTCTTTGCAATGTTGGTTTACACTCATATAAAATAATATTAAATAAGCGCTAATGACCATCTGCAGTCGATGTGCTATGTATAAATAAAAAAATATTAAATTAATCTATATAGTTGTGAAGAACTTAGGAAACAGAGCTTTCTTTATTAAAGAAAAGTGTCAAGAAACAATTTTATTTTCTTCTCTATATATTTCAGTATTTATTTTTAATTATCTGATCAATCCTGAAAGTAATGTTAGATTCAAGATTTGAGAACTAAGCCAGGTTGAAAGTTATACAAGCAAGATTCATGTTTAAATTTTGAGGTTGAAAATAAATTTAAAACAAGGAAATTCAATATCTTATTAATAACTAAAATTTAAAAAAAATATGATTCAAATAGATTTTTTAACCGTGAAGATTATTAGAAGAGATTTTGTGGGGTTCAGTCAAAGTTTCTCTACTATTAAAAAAATTATAACTCCTTTCTCTTGAAAGAATAGCATTGCCAATATAATATAAATGGACCTTACTTTCTAATTATCAGTAAATATATAATTTTTATAAGATTATATTAAATTAAAAACGTTTTCTTTCAGAAATTTTACTTATCAAAGTCCAAATTAATGAAATATTTGTAGTATTTATAATATGTATTTATGTAATTTAAGAGTTCTAATATTGTTTGCGTAAAGCCTATTTGAAAATGTCTATAATACATGTAAACTTGTTTTATTTTGAAGAAGTGAAAAATGTTTGAGTCCAAATATTTTAAGCAAGATAAGGAGGTACTTTGTTTTAGCAAAATTTTGCCACAAAATAGTACTTAAAAAAAAATATCATACCACTTTTTATATTTAATGTCCTTAGCTTGATATCCTACCCATTTGGATCTATTGATTCTCCTATGATTTTATAAATCAATTTAATGTTTTAAATGATTAAATTAATTTAATATATTAAATGATTGTAGTGAATATTTTATTTATTAGAAATAAATAATTTGCATTTATTACCTATGAATACTAAAATTTTTACAAATGAGAAAGACTTGGTACATTTGTTTTTAAAAGGAGGGGAGTGAAAGTTAATATTAATGTTAAAAAATTAATGACCCTTAAGACAAAGGTTCTGAGTTCAAATCTAGGTTAAATATTGTAGATTTATTCTTTAGACTATTACTGTACCTGATCAGTGGCTGGTAACCTATTGGAAGTCTGAATCTTAAAATGAAGTTCGATTGAATCACTCCAAACGTGAACCTTAGTTGATTTAGCAGCTCTGTAAATATGAATGCAACACAGTCTTAAATATAAAATATTTTTATTATCTACATCACTGGACCTAAAGGTCAATGTAAGTTATTTATAAAAATATGTATTGCAATATATATATATATATATGGCTTAGCTTGATCTATGACCCTTCACTACTTACTGTAATGTCTAAAGAAATTATTTTAGAAGTTAGTAAAATTAATAAGTATTAATTAATTAGGTAAATAGGTATTTTTCCACTTTTGAAAATTGTATTTATTTATGAAGCCTTTTGATGTCAGAAGCATTATCAACTGGATAAAGTCTGAGCTCTTGCTTTTATATTGACAATCTGCTCCTGATCAAAAGGATTTATAAATAAATATAATTTGTTGAAATTTTAGATGTTTCTCATTGGCGCATCACTCCATCCCCGCAGTCACAATAATTAGTCATATTAGTTTTTCTTTTTTTTCAGGTTTGTGAGAAGTAATTTCAGAGAAAGATCTCTATGCATTTGCATTTTTGCATTTGAAAATGGTTGTATTTGGATGTGGAAGGGTGGATATAGAACATACATAATAAATCTGATCAAAAATGAAATCTCAGAAGTAGAACCTCACTTACACCGGCATGTCACGCAGTCTCATGTTGTTAGTTGGTCACGTAGACAAGTACGAGTGGATGACTTTGCAGGGATGAATACTCTGAAATTGGGTCGAGACATAAAAAAGATATGTGCCAATAATAAAGTAATTGTTACCTTTGACTATAATGCCGATAAGATTACAGATCCTATCATGGAGACATGGGACCTGAACAGTGGTCATCTCCTTCTCTGCCTCCCTCGCCCAAAGATGTCATTCATCATAATACATCCTGTATTAAATATCCTCTACCGAATTGACACTGACAGAGAGTGCATAGTAGCATTGTGTGCAGTTACTGGTGAGTTAAATTATTAATCACATAATGAATTGAAAGATAGTTTCTTTCTTCTGAGACTTTATGTTAATACAGCCCAAATAACTATTAGATCTTAAGTCTTCCAATTATATTTATTTTAATTTTTAGGAGATATTTTGCCTTCAGGCATTATTATGTAATTTTTTGTTTAATCAACTTAAAACACTTTGGGCAATGGAGGAAGGTGCTATCTTAAGGTAGCCAATATTTATTACCCATTGCTCTTGTCAAGGTTTTATTTTGTGATAAAAGCTTGCCCAAGGTGAGACTTGCCAAGAGAGAGGCAATGGCATTGATTATGAGACCCAAATAGATATCCACTCAACTAACCTGATGCCCCAGGGCATCATCTGAACCTGAAAAATTACATCAAACAATAAAATCTAAACTCGCATACACATGGACACACACAAACAATTTATTATATATCCTCAATTTTAACAAATTTGGAAGCAATTTAGCTATCAAGCTTGTTTTCAAGACAGAACTTTCATAAATATTTTTTTTGGTCATTCTAGACACCAGAAATGATAATTACATAAACTAACTCACTATGTGTAAGTGTATGGTTTTCATATTTTCTTAATGAAATTAAATGTGTGTTAACCAGGTTTTTTCATTTGGCGGGCATAACATTTAGTTTAGAGTAATAAAGCTCAAATGGATTTTTTTGGCGATTGAAAAACATTTTAGGAGTCACAGAGCGAAATAAAATAATTAGGTGTGGGTTTCGACCTGCATTCAGTGAGGAGTTAAGAGAGTGTCTGATATTCAAATAAGAATGTTCTACCCATTAAGTTTGGTTTCTAAACTTAAATGTGAATTATCTCTAATACCTACTTTTTCAAAAATATGTAATGTTTTGTTTTGTTTTTCCTCCCCAGGAGTTGAGATCTGGAATTCTAAAGTGCCACATATACTTGATATATCTGACTGGTGTTTACGGATAGTTTGTAAAAGATATCTGGTTATTTTCCAGTTTAAGCCTTGTTTAGATCAGCAAAGTGAGGTTTTTGTTCTTGACGCAGATAATGGTCAGTTCCTTTACAAGACTGATAGACCACCTGGCCGTCTTGAACACATCTCTGATAATCTCCTCATAACAAAGACTTCATCCAAGATTCATGTAAGGACCTACTTAAACTCTAAATCCTGAAGTAAGATCACTTTGGTTTCTTTGGAGAAGAACTGTGATATTTCAAAATTAAGATTTAGTAAAATTATAGAGTGGAAGTTTATATTTCGCTTGTGCTGTGTAGAATTTATTTTAAAATTTATTATTTTAATTTTATTAAAAGTTGTTATATAGTTAAATTAGTTCACTTCAGTGTCACCATTAAAAGTATTCTTACCTAGTTTACACTTGAACTAAGATGAGCTATAATGATGAATCAGATTTTTTCGAATTGTGGTCTCTAACCTTGGCACCATTTCATGTGCAAAATTGTGCAAAGATTGGAGTTCTAAATTTAGGAAAAAAATATATTCAGTAAATTTACCTAATTTTCTTAACCTGTTTTATTGTTGTTTCAGTTTATATTTCAGTGTAACCTTATTATTGCTAAAGAATTATCTGTAAATTATTGTTTTTATTTTATTTTAGTTGTTATTATTTAGTGAGTTATTTTATTATGCATAAATATTGTTAATTTGTGATTATTAGAATTCTTTATAATTATTATAATCCAATAATTAGGATTCTATTTTAATAGAATAGAAGATTTGCCATAAACTTATATGGTTATAGTCTACAATGTATAATTTGTATAGTTTATAATGTAAATTTGTTAAGATTTTTATTTTACTTCTTTAAATTATTGATGTCTAAATAAAATATTAATCATGGAAAATATGTAATGTTTGTTTCTTACATGCTTACTATTGATTAAATTTTTCCTTATTGATGCTTATCCATATTATACAGTCTGTTGAGATTTCCCAATGAACTTGAGATGTAACCAATTTGGTTGAGAATTGTAATGTAATTACAGATTTTAGAGTTCATAAATAATTATGATAAGAAAGAGGTTTTAATTTTGCTTACAGATAGTTTTTTTTTTTTTTTTTTTTCAGAATTTCAGCCCAGTATGCTTATGGATAACAGAAATAATTCTTATTGTGTTATTATTTATGAACGTTTTTTGAATAGCATAATTAGTAACATCTTCTGAATAATAAACTTCTTATTACATACAAATTTGTTATTTTCTTTTAACACTTATTTAAATTCATTAAATTGTCAAGGAGATAGCTAGTAATAGCCAGCTTACTAGTTAAGGCTAAAAACTTACACAATTATACATTAACAATAATACTGGATGATTATGATTTTTTAAAACTTTAATACAACAAGCTTCTCACAATTTCTTTCCATGCTTAAAGCTTTTGTGATATACTTTTAGAGTTCAGGAAATGAAAGAGTAGAATTTAATTTTCTTCTAGATTGATTATGTAAATTCAAATGATGGTTGTTTGGATGTCACTTGATGATTTAATTTTTATTTCCATTAGATGAGGATTTACAGCTGTGTATTGGTTGCTGTATGGAATATGTTCGATGAAAAATATTTCCAGTTTCATAAAACAGCAGTTTATTGACTGATGTTACTTCATTTCTTCTTCACATCTGCTGATGTGAGGAGTTGTATACCTGCTAGAGCAGTGGACGTACTCAACCATTTTACAATTATTGTCTAAATGTTTAATTATACTATTTGATTTTGAAATAAAATTAAAATTAGTAATGGTTAAGTACAGATTTTCGTATTGGGATTGGAAACATATTATACATTTCATAAATATCTTTTAAATTTATGGGTAATTTAATAGTATACATAATTTTATCTACATCTAGTTTACAATTCATTGTAAGTAAAGATTCAAATGAGGGCAGGCTATTAAATTTTATCTAGATGCATTTTTAGTATGCTTCTTTTCTATTCTCACTCGATTTTTTTTTCTTATAAATTTCATAGTTTCCTAGTACAAAAAAATTACTATAAGATAGAAATAACTATTCGTATTAACAACTCATTATACCTCACCATGACTTATGGCTAAGAAATTCTGTCTGTTCCACTATCACCTATTTCTTAAAAATATTCTGAAAGTACTACATTCACATCCCACTTGTTAGTTCCAGAAATATTCTATTCCAAAATGACCTGGGGAGTATAAAAAGGATGACAGTTTTCTCAGTGAGATGTATGTCTATCTATTTAATAGTTATTCATTGAGTTTTTCCTTGCCAGACTATTTATCCTTTTTTCTTTAAATTTATTTAAGGTTCAAAAGTGGAAGGATATCTGCAGGCAGCTACCCTACTCTTAACTCTCATTGTACTTAGCAGGCCTTTTATTTTTCAACAAAAGTTTATCCATTGCGGGGTCCGAACCCACAGCAGTAAGTACTAAATAAATCCTCCAGCTATCCCTGCTTTCCATGCAAATTTATTATATTAATTAGTTTTACTCACTTGTTGACTTATTGAGCTTGAAATTTAATTAAGATTCACTGATGAAAACCTTTCTGATTAAGGGTAAGTTTCTCAGATCTGTTTCAAATTTCCAGAAAGTTTTTGTCGGTGAAAAAAGTTTTGAAGAAGCAGCCTCATTGTGGTAAGTGTTGACAAACAACTTAGATAACATGTTAACCTCCATTCCCATTTTATAAGTGTGAAGTCTTTTCTTTTTCTTTGGTATATTAATTATTATTTTCGTAATGCTTTATGGATAAATTTAATAAGAAAAGATGTATGTATGTATGTATGTATGTATGCCAGTTCCTTATTTCTCACTTAAAGTTATGTGTTTTTAAAGAATTAATGAATTGTTATTAAGTAAAAAGGTAAGGGTGGTGGCAAGTTCCATATTTCTCCTTGGAGATGTGAATTAGTTTTGCTGCTTATAAATTATTTGAAATGGCCTAGGAATAAGATACAGTATAAGCTATTAAAGAGTAAAGAAAGGTGATATTGTCGAGGTGCCAAAGAAATGATAACTGGAAAATTGTCTTTTTGGTTTAACACTCCCAAACTTACTTTGCCCTCTAACCAAAACCTAAAATTATTGAAATATTTAGTTAAATACAGAAAAATTGATCAAAATGTGGCAGAAAAGGCACTATTTATTTATTTAAATTATATGAACTATCTGTGGTATCTCTACTCGAAAAATATCCAATTTCGATGATACATTGGAGAAATAAGACAAAAATCATGGTAGAAAAATTAATAACTTAATTAGAAACTGATTAATATAATTGTGGTGACAGAGAAGTAAGAGTAATAATCATTCCGAAACAAGGAAGTGGTTTGAAGGACACAATTATCGAGGTAAGTGAGGAAAACAATTGCCTTTTGGGGTAGATTTTGAAGTATTAACCTAGTGATAAGGTCATAGCCAGGTGTTTTGCGTTTAGGCAGATGGTTTATAATGTACTTGACCTCAGAAGGTGTCACTGCCTTAATCGGTAAGGACATTGATAATGGTATATCCAGTGACTCCTCAACCTCCGCCATCTTAGCCATTTCCATATTATAAAGAATAATAATACTGTAAATAATAATATGCGTAATACAATTTGTATTAAATATATACGCATTACAAATATATTTGTTATTATTTTTACACCTCTTATGCTTTCTTGCGTGATAGTTCCTTAATTTGAATTTTGTCGCATTTTATTTCGGAATCAACGATAACTAAATACTCTTTAATGTACGAAATAAAATAAAATAAGTAAATCGGTAAACAGTTGCAATTGAATGATGTAATGTCTTTGGACGAAAAACCACCACTAATTATATAAGTTTTTACAAAAAATGCATGGAAATAAAAATCCAAGGGAACAAAATTTCCAATGAAATGAAACAGGATTGGCTCCTTTCGGAGTAGTCCCTCGGTAAAAATTCGAACTTTGCTTTTTTCGACCACCCTTACTACAGCCAGTGTTTATCGGTATTTTTTAGAGAATTAAGTTATCTGGGTGGACTTTCATCCCACATATTTATCCATCCTTCAGAAGATATTTTAAAGAAATGGCAATATTTATGCTGTTAAAGAAATATGGGATTAAGTAAAGCTCGGTATTTTCACTCACAAAGAAATTGTTCGAAGATTGGATGTTAATTTTGGAAAAAAAAATTTTCACCAGTATGACTTTGCCCCAGGCTTTCGACCATGATAAGTCAAATAATTAACAATCTCTTTAGGTTATACAGAGTTTGGGCAGTTCAAAACAAATCCTCAAGCACGGCAATCCTTATCCACAATGCCGTCGATGATGGAAGTGGATCTATGCGGCTCGCTCTGATTGTCTCTTGGTTACCATGGGCTGAGATTACAGAGCCAGCCCCGTCATTTCCCACTTGCCACTACTTACCCTAACAGTACGTTCTCTCGACGATAAGTGAAGGCCAGCGCGTATGTGTGTCGTGAATAATAGAGAACCCTACTGCCTGCTCTTCAATCATTGAAGACCTGTGAAGGAGTTACAGTCGCCATGATTACCACAGACCAGCCCCTGTCCCCTCTCTGCACTGTGAAGGTACGCTCAACCATCAATGGGCTTATACCAACTTGACTTTCTGAACGGGTCGTACACTTGTTCATGGAGTACGTATTGTGCATAAGCATTTCATCTCTTGAATTGGATTCTCAGTACGTCTCTCAAAATCTCATGAAGTAAAATTACGGGAAAGTTTCTTCTACTGTAAAATAAGTCTTATAAAATTGTTGAACTTACAAGGGAGTGAAAATTAAAAATAATAAATAAAACCATGAATGTATTTTCCTGCAACAGCGAGAGAATTAAGACGGCATCACAGCTTGACTACATATTCCCTAAACAGGTTTGGAACTAATTTCAGGACAGTTGGTTCAAACTAATATACTCTATCAACATGATGTCTGGCGCCCGTGGACTGCTCGAATGAGGAACAGCTTTAAAATATAGCACAAGCTATGTAAATTTTACATATTTCATTACGTATGGACTTAAATAAGTGCAAATGACTCTTATAATCTTACAATTCGAATAGGCTTCAATGCGAAAGGTAAAACCATTAGTAGGGGCTCAAGTTCTTATGGAAAGGAAGAGGGGATGGGTCGCTCAAACATCCGTTTTATTTTCTTAAATATTTTTCTTTGGGCACCAAGCCCTGTGCAGCGGGATAGAGCTCCGCCATGGGCAAGCTGACATCCAGAAATAAAAGCTTCCCTTTGCCTGTTTAGAATAAGTTTGTTACCTATAGATAGCCAGGAGTAAGGTTAAATGTGTTTTTTATTTAACAAAGAAACCAAATTCGCCAAATTGATTTCGTAAATTTTGGTCTCTTTAAAATTCCCCCTCCCATTTATTCCCATCCGGTTTAAACCAAAAATAAAGTTTTGACGAGTTTGTAATAGAAACCTAAATAGCGAATTTGGTTTCTATACTTTTAAATAATTGGCGCCCCCCCCCNAATCAAGCTCCTTTTTTACATTTAAAATCTCTCACTCAAGAGATGTATAAATTAAGCAGATTTTTCATATTTATACAGATGAGAGAAAATGACTGATCTTACAAAAGGTAGGAAGAGCAATAGGTGTAAGAGGTGAAATGACAATGGCTGACACTAAGCAGTTTGGAAGGAAAGAGTGGGGGAACAGCTCACAGTACACTCTCAAATATCTACTTCAATAAGAGTTTTCCTTACAACATTTATAGAATATAAATGTTATAAAATTAAATTTTATACATATTACAATTCTAAAATATACTTATTTTTGTATAATAACGAAGATATTAAGGTTTTTAATTTTGATCTCTCTTTTAACCCCTCTCCTTTTCGATCGATTTTAACGTAAACCAACTCATCAAACAATTTTCATAAAATGTTTAATTGCTAAAAAAAAAAAAAAATATGTGTGTGTGAACGAACACGAGTGTTTCTATATATAAGACGTGTGAGTAATCGACCAAGTTATCAAATAGAATTTGAAAGTTGTTGAGGATCCTCGAAAATAATTCAGAGTTGAAAAAACCTACAAATTTTTTTTTTTAAATCTGATATGAAGTCGAATTTCAAAGTCAATAATCTATTTTTTCGGAGTTGCAGCACTGGCCGTTCTCTCCCTCATGTCAATGCCACTCAGGGCCATAGGATAACCTTATGAGCAATTACAAAATGAAAGCCTATTTACAGAATGTAATAACCAAATAAAAAAGTCTATTTTGTGATGTTTAATTTTTATCATATATAACTAACTGTTTTTTTTTGGTTTTTTTTTTGCGTGTTAGCCTTCCATTGAACCACTTAGGGTCATGGAGGAAGGGGCTATCTACAGGTTGCCACCCTATTTTAAATACCCATGGCTCAGGACAAGCTTCTATATTATAAATAAAAGATTGACCTGGGCGGGATTTGAACCCGCGACGTCAGGATTGCGAGACCCGTACGGATCCCCTGAGCTAGCCTGGCGCCCCTAATTAACTGTTAGTAAGACAATTTTTAAATTTAAATTGCTCTTAGTAAGTAAATAAAAATTCTCTCCACTTCCATAGAGAATTGGGCGGAATGCCCATTCCCGTTACCAAACTATTAACGTAGCCAGGAACTTGATACATCGTTCATTCTCTCTATCTGAGCCTACACTTCCACACGCATTACCAAAATCCTTCCTCAGAATGGTTTTCCCTCTTCCCTAATTAACAACCTAATTTCTAAATTTCTCCATGCCTACGACAATCATGTCTCTTTTTTGTCCTCTTTTCTTTCCTCATCTATTCCTACACCTCTTTATAGTCCTCCACCCTGAAGTATGCTACTTACGGATAAAGAAAAAACACCTCAAGTCCAACCTGCCAAATCTAGGCCTCCACGCCAATAATAAATTACCACGATTTACACTTCTCTAAAAGATCCTATACCTATTTCCCAGCAGTCCAACATTTTATACCTAAAGCCATGTTCAGACCTAAATTGTTCGGCTTTTTATATTGGCTAAACAAAGAACCATCTTTATAAAAGAATAAAACAACATGACACAGCATTAAGATTCGTGATATGAATTATTTTGCCCTATCCTATCCCTTTATGCTATTATCTAAAACCACACGCCTGCTTTTAATCAAGCTACTGTACTGGCCTCTTAAGGAGCCATTCCTTAGGAAAATATAACAAAGATAACATTTCCCCAGCTTATTGCAATATCTTCAGTATAACTCGAACGGAAAAATTCTAGTAAACAATCTTTGGCGTCTTTCATTCCAACTTCCCTTTGAAAACATTAACCCGTCCATTGTTGCCTTTGAAGTTTGCCGACTGACCTCTTCCCATCCCCTGTAACCGGTTGTCTCTCAGCTTAGTTTTGCAATCCGAGAAGTGACCATAAACTTCCTTCGGAGATCTATGAAGTTTTTTTATTTTTGCATATTTTAACAGTGAAATTTTGAATTTATTCCGTATATTATTTTCTGTCTTATAACATCTCTGTCTTGTCTTATGACATCTCTGTCTGTTGATTCTAATCTATAATTTTTAGAAGTAATAGTGTGTATTGTATTTCAGGCCTGGAGGTGACTTAGGAAGAAACCAATTCCACTATAAAATTTAATAACCCCATTTCACTAGAACCCTATAATGTTAAACAGAAAAATTTAGTCCAAATTATTATAACAATAAAAAAATGGAATTTGACCTCTCAAAATAGAGGACAGAACACATGACTCAGAGTACATAAATTCTGAAGAGTAGGAACATATTACAAAATTAGTAAAGCAGTATTCAGACGCATTTTAGGTGGACGATCCCCAATAAAATAAAACATGATATTAGAACTGAAGACTAACTTACCATTTACACTAAATCCTATAGATATCCCTACATCTATAGGACATACATAGATTCCCATAGAGACGAAGCCAAACATCATATTCAGGACATGTTGAAGAAAGGTATTATTCTGGCATGGAAATGTGAAGTAGGGACAAGACGTCTTCTCTCGTCTTCATGATAGGCAGCCCTGAAGAGGGCTTACAATGTAAGCCGAAACGTTGGCAATAATATAATAAAATAATTACCTTATCATTTTGCAGTATTTTATTTTTATTTTCTTGGCCGAAACCCTGACTAATTTCTCCAGCTTAATACTCGACGGCCAACCAACCTCCAACCATATTTGACTATACTTCAAATCGCTTTCGTCTGTTGCAGGTCCAGTTGAAGCTGATGCGACTCGTGACTATGTGGCCTTTCGAAGCACGCTCGTGGTACACCAGACTGTTCTGTAGGCTCTACTTCCTCTGCGTCGTTGGTTGTCTGTGGATCTGCACGGTCGGACTCATCACCAAAGCGGCGAAAACTGATGATCTTGTTGACCGGAGCGAGGCCATTGATATCTTCACGCTCACCTGTGGGGAACTACTCTTTTTGTGCTTATGTATCCCTACTTCCTTAGCTATATCTCTCTCCTTTTCTCTCCCCTTTCCACATTTATCTCTTAGATTTAAAAAAAAAAAAAAAAAATAAGCTGCCTCATTTATTTTTACAACTAATATTTTTTTTCCCTTCCACTACACACTCTCTCTTTTAGCTTTTCTTATTACATTCACTATCATATTTATATCTTCTTCGTCTTCCTTCTTCCTTTCCTTTAGCAAATTCTCTATAGTATTCCTCTTTCACTATATCACAAGTCAAGTCTTTTCTTATATTTCTACTTTTTTCTCCCTCCACCCTCATTGTCCTTAATGTTTCTTATTTCCTCCTATACCTTAACAGTCCTTTCTCATCTCTTCTCTTTTCTTCCTCCACCTTAGAACATTCTGTTTTAGTAGTCTTTATTCCCTGAATTATCTTAAGAAGCGTATTGTTATCCCTCCTCTTTTCTTTCTCCTCTTCGGCACCTTCACTTTATTTTACCTTAATCCCTGCAGTATCAATCCTTCTATAGCCTTTCTCCCTAGTCTACTGAAGTCCTGAAGTCGTTTTTTAGTCTTTCTTCTTCTTTGTCACTAGTCTACACTGGTCTTTCTATTTTAGTCTAGCCTAAACTAGTTTATCTTATTACTTAGTCTATCCTATTCTAACTTTCTAATCTACGCTACACTTATTTTTCTGGTCTTAATCTTTCCAAGAAGCTTGCCTACGAAGTCTACCCTTAGTTATTTTTTATTTATTTATTTATTTTTTTAGTGTGTTGGCCCCCTTTCAACCACTATTGTCTTGGAGAGAGGAGCTTATCTATAGGCTTCCACACCATTCTAAACATACATCCGAGCTTTCATCTATAAATAAAAGTTTGCCCTGGGCGGGATTGCGAGACCCGAACTGTTCCCCTGAGCTACCCTGGCGCCCTCTACCTTAGTCTTTCTACTATCGATACAATTCATTAGTCTAGGCAGGTCTTTCTAACCTTATCTACTCAAGCCTAGACTTTCATCCAGGTCTACCCTACATCATTCTTACTCTCTAGTCTATCCTATCCTCGGCTTTCTGCCCAAGGCTACTCAAGTCATTTGATTTTCTGTTTAACTAAACCTATGTTATTAGTCTAAGCTGGTCTTCCTAAGTCTACTCTACCTTAGACTTAGTCCCTAATATACTCTGCCTTAGTCTTTCTACCTTATGTCTAAGTCATTAGTCTATACAATTCTATATTTTTGTCTACCCTACCTTAGTTCTACTTCTACTCACAAGTATTCAAGTCTACCAGAGTTAAAAATATAAATACATACAAGTAAGAATCAAATATTCAAATAAAGAAAATACAAATTCATTTATTACTATATATCAATTATTAATGATCTAAGATATCTCTTTTTTATCGATTCGTGTTTAAAGATATTCTTACTTTGCGAGGCTAATTTGTTTTACTTATCGCATTTTGTTATAACATCTCTATGGGCTGAATGTTCGGTCAAAAATAGGGAACATCAAACTTCGAGGTTTGGAACATCAAATTGTAGAAGCCTTATTTGGAACGACTAGGGGAAATATCCCACCAAGCCAAAAATAAATAAAATAATAATAAAATAAATATCTATCCTGACAGCAACTCATGTCATAGCCCCAATAGTTACATTTTTCGGAATTAGTTAAAATATTTGTGATGGTTTATTTGGCTAATTAGAAGCTATTATTACAATATTTTATAATTAAGGAATTAATTTACACAATTTTTTCCATTCTGGCATGATATATATATATATAT
>KZ807119.1:228948-252434 GCA_000696205.2 Oncopeltus fasciatus
AGATTTTGTGAGATTATTAATATTATTGTTTTTTTTGTTTTTTTTAAGGTACAGGATCCTTGAAACTATTGTACTTCGTCTACCATCACGACACTATGAAGGGCCTTGTGGACGCTATAGACACCAGCTTCCCCGTCAGTCCTCTCTTTGGCACTCGACAACTCTCTATAGACAGGTAGCCAAAAAACATCTCTCAGAATATGTTTAACTAACTGAGACCTGTAGTTAGGACATTTGCTCATATCGCTATTAAAAAATGGTGATATGATAGTAGTGATTGGAATTAGTGGTGAACAATAATGACTTGTATAATAAAATATAATTATAGCATGACGGAAGGCTGAACAACACTCTATGGGATAATAGATAATTAAAAAGTATACATAATTGTTCTTCCTAAAAATATTAATGGAGAGTTGTTAGTCGAGGCTCTTTCCTTGAAAGTGAAGTCATCCAGTAAACTCCTGCTCTTGACGCTAAGTTCCACCGAATCAAACAAATCAATTTGATAGATGCTTTTCATGTAAATAATACATGATAAAATACAGTTATGTCAATTTCTACTTACACTTTATTTTTTTAGGAGTGTAAAATTTTGTTTTGAAATTTAGATGATAAATATTAAATGATTTAAAGCATGGTAAAATGTTCGGCTCAACACTAAATAAACACAGTTTTGTTTTGTTTTTATATGAACAAGACACTTGATTAGGCAAAAAAACAAAAAAAAACAACAACACTATTTCATTAATTCCTGAATTATCATTATTTTCATTGGGGACTACAAGTCAAAAGATTTTTTTTTCAAACCGCACAGCGTGGAATCATTAATTCGTTCGAGATTAGAGAAATAATATGATTTGAATGAATTTGTTAAAGCGATATCTATGCTTGTCAGCGTGCCCGAGTGAGCTTGTTAGTGATTCCGCTAGAGTGCATAGTAATGCACTTTGTATCTCATTGTGCGGACTTTTCAACCTCCTCTTCATCTTATTCTTTTTATGATAAACCGAACCCTTCTCACCACACTGTAGCTAATGCCTCCATACTGAAAAGATATTTTGCAATTGTCTCTTCACACTAAATATCCTGTTACTTTTTTATTCCTATGGTGGCTTAAACTATCGAAATTTTCCTGAAATCAGTTGTCAAAATTCGCTTCTCGATATTAATGATTAGCGGCGGTTCAAGAAATTACAGGATTTGCAGATTTCCATATAGCTATGTGGAACGGACCATTCCGTTCCCTGTGGTGGAATTTACATTAGAAAGAGCTCTGAACGCTTTTTGAAACCAAAGAAACGACCGACGAACCGAGGAACGCCGAAAATTGTTGTAAGGGGATTTTTAAATTCTTGTACAGACTTATTCCGCTATTAACTTGTGCCAGTTTGCATTACAGTTCACCACCTTTTTGGTTAATTAAAACTTTTATTAGCAAACGCTCTCACGGGATGAATAGTTTCATTTAGAAGATCATGTGGGTTTCCATATTCGTGGCTATGTCTCTATGCAGTGAATGTCAAATTTTTTAACTGTCAGAAGACCGATAATAGTTTTGTCAAGGCTTACCTGAAAGAATGTCTATCATCTGGGGCGGCTAGGCCGAATGTTGTGCCCTCATTTTGGTAGTTCTCAGGTTGGCATCTGAAGAAATGTTTCTTATAGCTGCTCCCTTTGAGGAGTTTGAGTGCAGCTTGGTTGTTCACCGCCGGGATAAACTAATTTTTTGGTCGTGCTCATTTCTTATGATTCGGATTTTTGTAGGGTCCGACGTTTGATGTTGTGCCTGATGGAATCTCTGACAAGAATATATGAGGTGTTTTTCAATGGCGTATGAGCCCTGCGGTTCAGGCCGCTCTTCCTGCTGTTTGTGCTCCTTCTGAGTTGGTGGGAACATATCTCGATTTGGCCTGAAGCCCTGTCTTGCAGGTGCGTCTCGGTTTTTAGATCCTTTCAAATAAAAAATCCCCGGGAATTCGTCGGGGGGCTTCGATCTAACAGTTGCTGGTTGCTGGAGTTGAGAGAGGCATACACGCATTTGCGTCCCGTATCCTACTTCAGCTGATACGACGGAAGGGCAGCAATCAGTGTACTTTCGTATGGGCAAACGCATAGCATCGAGAATTTATGTTACTTTTTATTCAGCTTTCCAACTGTAGCTCATGTAGACTAAAAGGACTTAATATAAATATATGATTTTTATAACATATTAATATATTTTATGTATTTTTAAAAAATCATTTTGAACTTTTAAATTTGTTAAAATAACTACTTTATTTGCTATTTTAAAGCACTCTACCCTTTAACAGATGTTAAAGCATTCCTTCTAAGTAGTTGGATTGCAATCCCTCTTGAGCACAGTTGATGTCATGCCTTCTGGAATTTGCTAAGTGTAGAATATCTTTATGAATGGGTATAAATAATTTATCAGTGGCTGGTGTGCCTGATTGTATGGTAATCCCACGAAAGAAGAGAATGTGTATTACCAGATTTTTTTTAATAATTAGACTGATTTTAGATTTTTAACATTTTAAAAACCAACAACCCTCCGTCTCAATAAACCTGTCAAAACATTTTTCTCAGTTCCAAAGTCACTTATTCCCAATAATACCCTTCCCTTTTTTTCCTTTGTTCTTTTATTGCCCTCTCTGGAAAAAGCCCCCTTCCATTTACACCTTCCGCCTGCCTTGTACCTGCTACCCCCACTCCCCTTTCTACTTCATAACTCAAAACAAATTCATAATGTTCAGTCATGGAAATGTGAACTTAGGGACAGGACGTCCTCTCTCATCTTCATGATAGGTAGGTGTGGCAAATTACTGCTTTAATGATATTTCAATTTTTTCTTGTCAATTAGTTGTTTGTTTGCATGTTTTTTTTTCAAATTGGTTCTTTTTCAATATTGTTGTCATAAACTTTTAATTGTCGTACACAGCTTTCTACTTTCATACTCTTGATATCACATTATATTATAATTCTCTATTATACTAATTTAAAATATTACTGTATTCTCATGACATTGTATTTCTACAGCCCTGAAGATGGCTTACAATGTAAGCCGAAACGTCGGCAGATAATCCTTTATTAAAAAATACATTTTTTTAATTTGTGTTTTTTGGATCTACCTCGACCGAACCCCAACTAAAATCATCTTAGAATTAGACTGGCTTGTTCTTCATTATTTAAAATGATATTTACTGCAGACACCCTTCGTCCTCCTGTTACTTATTTGAAATGTTTTCTTCTTAGGAGGTAGGAGCCAAGAAAGTACCCCCTTTTTGTGGATTATTTTACGTTTTGTTGCCAACTGGTTTCCAGATGGATGAGATGGTGCGGTCCTCTGTCCATAGTCCACTGCGCCACCGCCTTCTTCTGCATCTCCGTCTGGGGTATCTGTCCCCTACTGAACGTGCTCTTCGGAGTGACGACCATCGAGAAGATGCCCTTACCCATGAACGTCTGGTACCCCATCGACGTCTCCTCCAGCCAACCCTACTTCGTACCCCTATACGCCATGCACTTCTTCGGACTCATCTCCTCTACGCATGTCTACATGTCTACTGATGGCTTTCTCTTTAGTCTGATATTCTTCAGTTTGGGGCAGATAAGGCTGCTTAAACTCTCCCTCAGGGGAATAGAGCAAGTGGAGTCTAAAGGTATGTATTGAAAAATATAATTATATCTGTTTTAAAATGTTTATTAATTTTTTAATGTCGATCAAAATAACTCTCTTTTTCATTGAAATATGAAAAAACCATTATTGGACATATTGTCCCTTATCATTTAACGAATTAAACTGTTAAGGATTATGGGGGTAATTAATCATAAAAATAATTCATGAAACGTGAAACGTGCTTTTATTTATATCAACATGAAAAACATAGAGAGTGTAACCTCATACAGAACCTCCTTTTTTAACCAACGCAGTGTTGCCATTACAATCCAATACCAAAATACCTTATTTAATAAATCATTGTTAATTAACATAAACCAATTTATTGAAATGAAAATTAAGCAGGAGTTGCCTAAACTTAGTGGATTCCCAATCATCAAAGTAAATAAACATTTTTATTTAGAAATTGAATTTCTCGTCACTAATCTTCATTTTTTCGTTTTATGAATAACCAAATAAAAAAAAAAATTGTGTGCTTAATACAATTATAGAAGCCACAGATATCACAATTATAAAAAAAAGTTATTAGGGAAGAAGGATATACATTGATCACAAACATAACTTAACTAGCCTTGGGTAATATACTTAAAAATCCAAAATTGTGTAAAACACATAACCATGGGGTATGCTTCCTGTACCATTTACTAGAATTAGGTGAAAAACACTAGAATTTGTGTATAAATTGAACAAAAGAATGTGATTTTTCTATTTTTCTTTGACACTGGTCGTGATCGTAAAAATGTTATGGAAAATAATCCCTAGGGAATGATATTTTACATCTATAATGTTTGCAATGTACTCGTAATATTTGAACCTATGCACACAAGTACATACACCTATACAAATCCTAAGTCCTAAGTCAAATAACGAGGAAGATACTACCATTATAAATATTGGTCTCCCTTTAACCACCCCACTCCCTTCATTTGTTTTTATACAAAAAATGGACAATTTTCATGGCTTGCAAACAGAATTTGTTTTGTATAATTAAAGTAATAAATATATATTTATTAAATTATTTATCTATAAATATCTTTCTTAATATGTATAAATATATAAATNTATATAAATATTATTATGTATAAAACTTTTATGCAAGTTACATTTTTTTAGATGTTTCAAAATTACATATTGAACCAATTTTACTCTATTATTTTTTCTTGATCCTATAATGACGAAGAAGACTTTTTATTGTAGTCCCCCCTCAAAAGCCCCCCTCCACCAACAGTATTCAGCTATTTCTTATCCAATGGCTGGAAAATAATTTGGTTCCATTATTTGTAAAATTGCAGACACTAGAGTACGTACACTCATATAAAATAAATAAATAAAAGGACCAATTTTTTAGCATTTCTAATGAGAATCACTTAAAATTTTATTGGGGTACCATTTTGAATAGCTTGATATCCTTAGGGAAATTCTTCTAAAAGAGTGATTACATTAGTAATACTTAGAAATACTATTCCAAATGAAATTATTACAATATAAAATGTAGATAAGTATTCATTCATAATTAGAATTGAAGTAAATAAAAATTAAACTTTATTAATTATATGAAATAACGAATTTCATTATTTCTTTATATAAATTAGAGAATGAGAATCCTCAAAGGAGGTGACCTCGCTACACTACTGATCTATTCTCACGCCCATAAAAAAAACATTTTCGGTGGAAGTTGTGGATTCTAGAGGTCTTTTTTTGCATGTCTGGGAAGCATAACATCCAGTATAGTGTTGTAATGGGTGCCTTGCTTTGACACAATGCCTTAGCGTGTGGATTTCTTATCTTATATTAACATACAGCTATGTTTTGTACATATAGATACTGAAAACGAAGAGATAGCCAAAGAAAATGCACTTAAGAAATGCATTGAACTTCATAACAAAATAATTGCGTAAGTATATAATGTATATAATTTAAAAATATTGATCTATATGTATATTCAAATAGGCTTACACGGTCTTCAGAAATATTCATAAATTCTTCTTTCGGACTTGACCGTATTGAAAAGATGTTGTTTTTTGTCGAGCATTCGCACATCTTTTGATGGCTTCTTCAGGGCTGAATGGAGAATGAGCAAACTATGCATGGACTCTTTCGCCATTCTGTATCGAACAATTTTGTAGTGAGAAACTGATACGCGTTATTTGGCTTCTCGACTCTAAAAATTGAGCACAAGAACAAGAGCATCTACACACACACAAACACACACACACACTCACACATTTATTTATTTTATTGAAGGTTAAAATATGAATATATAAGTTGATGCACATTATTTGAAAACTGGCCGAGGTCTGCATAGAATAAATAATTAAAGAATATTAATAAGTGTGTTAAGAATTTTTTTTTATTAATGAGGTAGATCTCTTAGCCACTGCCTTCTAAAGCTATGGGACTTGCTGGATGGGTTACTTTAGAGAGAATAAGTTATGGGGAAATTTTGGGAGTTGCTCATTGGCGGTCAGAATCTGTACTTTATTGTAGATGTCATTATTGGTAATAACAAGCCATAAATAGCCATACTATAAGATAATGAACCAGAGAACTTTGTATTGAAAGCATTGAATACGATTTAGGTTCGATTGCATGGCTGGTGAAACAAATTTCTCTAGTACGTAAGTCCAGATAGGACGCCGTATTGATTTGTGTATTATTGCTTTTTTACTATAGTGAACCTTTGATTAGGTTCAATTAGCTTTCAGAGTAGCCTCTTATTTTGAGTTTAAGACGAGTTTGTAGATTCTAGTAAGTTTATAACTCCTGGCAGAAACCAAAACTAACGAACTTTGACAAAAATGTATTGTTGTTTTGTTGTTATTAGCTGTTATATTAATGATAAGCTGTTACATCAACGTCTTATAAGTAATTATATCAACGATAAGCTGTTATATCAGTAGTTAAATCTGTTACATTTATATTTACTTTTGGAGACATTCATTTTTATTCTCCATTTATCCAGATATTCTTCAATACGGAGGAATTAATAGAGAATATAGGAGAAGGAGAATATTGGGACGTTGTCGGAAAAAGCGTTATGATTCGAGAATCTGTTGGAACACTATTGATATAAAAAAAATTGGATTAGATGTTTAGAAAGAATGTAATTGAAAATGAAATGAGGTAGAATCTCAAGATAAGTGGAGGATAGGAAGCTTTTCAGCTTAAATTGAAGGCCAGGATTACTCCATTGAAAGTTTTTGCAAAGCCAGCAGGTTGAATTATTTGGAGGATTTTTTTTTTTTTTTTTCAAAGGGAGGAGTAACCATTGGGGCTGAAATGAGTGGCTTGAAGGATGCTTTTATTGTGGTCTGAGGTCTAATAATAATAATATATAATAATTAATTAGAGTTAATTCACAACACAAATAATTATAATTACTAATAAAAGATAACACTTAAATCTACTGGGCTTAATAGCCAATAAATAAATAGATGGAAAAGATAAATTACTTACAGCTAATTGTCAAATTTGTACAAATAAATAAAATGTGCTTATTTATAAAGAGGCATCATATAATTTGTTAAATTGTCTGCACTCACTAGTAACTGTCACTCATTTCACTGTCACTGTCACTGTAAGAGCCACGACCAGCCACGCTATAAGATGCGCGATGACATTGACTAGAGTTTTTTTTTTTTTTTAATTTTATTTATTTATTTATTTTATTTTTTACTACTGCCTTTCTATTAGTAAATGTTATGATATACAATTTGCTATGAAATAGCTGTTCGTGTGCTATGGTGGTGTGAGTGTAATTGGTTCTCCACCTATAGCGACCCTTTTACCCGTAGGTATGTGCGGTTATGGAGTTATGGCTTTACAAAACTCCTCGGAGCACAACGTCCGCACATGTATTCTTACCATAACCCGCACATAACTACGGGTAAAAGGGTCGCTATAGGTGGTGTACCAATTACACTCACACCACCATAGCACACGGACTGCTATTTCATAGCAAATTGTATATCATAACATTTACTAATAAAGAGGCAGTAGTAAAAAAAAAAAAAAAAAAAAAAAAAAAAAAAAACCGTTAAAGTCAGTGCCATCGCGTGTCTTATTGCGTTGCTGGTCGTGGCTCTTACAGTGCCAGTGACAGTGAAATGAGTGACAGTTACTAGTGAGTGCAGACAATTTAGACTTTCAATGTGGACTATCTCAACAACAGTGCATTGACTCTAGAGCTGCTGGCGAGCAGCTTTTATAACTCTAAGGAAGGTTTCCAGAAAGGGCTAGATAAATTGAGTAGCTTTTCTGACAAAATATGATTTCCTGTTGTAAGTGGAATGGTGTCATGAGGAAGCAGGTGGTCACCTTCAATCGGCCCCTTCCCGTACTTCTCTCGTCAAGTGCTTCCTCTGACAATATTGTAAATTTTGGAATGGGAAGAATGTAGTTCGTTATTACCATATACTATAACATTGTTTTCCCTTTTAAAGGTTTCTTAAGGAGCTGGAACTCATCTTCAGAACTATGATAGTATTTGATGTACTGCACGCTATTGTTTCCCTCAGCTTTGCCATATTTCAAATGAGTGTAAGTGTCTTAAATCTTTGGTTTTATTTTTTAAATTAAGTGTCATTCATTAAAGGAGAAAAAAAATGTTGCGCTTTATGTCGCAAAGTATGTAAAGATAATTAGTTTTTAATTCTGAGAGAAATTAATAAACAAAACTCTAGAGCATGAGAAAAATGTATGACATACTTACTTAATTTTGCAGGAATCCAAAGGAATTCTGGAAATGTCCAAGATGGTTGTCTTCATCACCTACTGTTTCTTGCACCAGTATTTAAACAGTCTCTTAGGCCAAACTCTCATCAATGAGGTATTTTTTTTTAGGGGGAGGGGGGGAGGGTAAGTGCAATTTTCACACATCTACCAGAAAGTGATCTACGTTTCAAAAACCGTTTTATGAATTCTCAATGGCCGAAATGTCCAGGGGAAAAAAGGGGGTTTAAAGAAAGATCTACACTCAGTATTATGTTGACAATCCTTAGGAACAGTTCAGATAAGTATACCTTAACAAGCCTCTTGTTTTCCTTTCATTTTATGTTATTTTTTCCTAGTTTTCTCCCTCTATATTTTTAAAAATTCTATTTCTTAGTTTTTTATTTTTATTACTTATATCTGTACTTCAAATATTGTCATAGTTCTGTTCAAATATTATTAGCCTATTGTTTATTAGTACTTTTATTTTTATTGTTGCAACTAGGTCAGTATATCTGATATGCTGTCAGCTGTGATTTTTTTGTTATTCAGGGAGACTTATGTTCCAGAATAAAATTTATTTTTCTTCTTCTTTCTTCTTTATTTTTTTTTTCTGTGAAATATTGTCAAATATTAAAAATATTTTAAGATTTTTTGTTTTAAATTTTTTGATGGGGAAAGGAAAGTAGTGGAGCGGCTCCNACAGTTCAGATAAGTATACCTTAACAAGCCTCTTGTTTTCCTTTCATTTTATGTTATTTTTTCCTAGTTTTCTCTTTTTATATTTTTAAAAATTCTATTTTGTTCTCCTTTTAATGTAGCTTAGGAAAGAAGTATCTCTTTCCAAATTTGCAATGAAGGGTACCATTTTGAGGGACATTCAAGCTCCAAGTACAAACAAAAAAAAAAAATCAAACTATGAAAATCTTTTTTATACTTAGCAGTATATATGTTGAACATGGAATAAGACTTGTAACTTTTACAAAATCAGAAGAGGAAAATATTTTACCTTTAATTATAAACAAGGATATCACTGCTTTGCCGATGAAGTAGTTCATGTAAAAAACTTAGGGATGGAAGCATTTTAATTTAATGTCATGATATTCAATTATCAAATTCAAAATTGCTGAATTTAAAATCGTTTTATGAAATCCCAGTAAAAGCTGAACCACATAAAAGATTAAAGAATAGTAAAGGCTTAGTATACGAGTATTCAACTCAGTTACTGTGTGTTTCAACAACTGAAATATTGTGTGAGCTACAATCACAAGACGTTGTTGAAGTGAAACAAATAAATAATAAGAAAAGAGGCCCTACTCCTAGATTTATTCTAACTTTTTAGTTACCTTCATTCATTAAAACGGGATATCTAAAACTGAATGTCATTCCTTACTTACCAGCAACTCCGCGGTGTTTTAACTATTAAATAACTACTGATATAAGTTTGGACATATCACATGTATTTGTGGTATCCCTTCTCCAAACTGTAAAAAATTCTTACAAACTGGTAATTAAAAATTTAACCATCCAATAATTAATTAACTATATAGAGTTATAGGTCAAGCTCATGTAAAATTAAGCATTTCATCAAAATTTATTAAAATTCTTTCAGCCAATTCAGCCAAGAGACATTTCGTTTGCCGCTTTCAAGATTTCAATAAACACTTTTTTCATTCTTTCATTAAAAAAAAAAGTATGATACTTTTTACTCATAAATTTATTCAATTTTCGAATTCTACCTGGCTTGAACTTAAACCTTCAAATTTTTGATGAAAGGATTTTATGATTAAAACTTTTCTGGACTATTGCAACTTCACCAAGAAAATGCAGTTGAAATATAATAAATATTCTAGGATATAAATCTAAATTAACTTAATTAATCATTACATAATTTTTTTTTCTAGCAAGAAAGTTTGGTGTTTGAAGTTTACCAGTTGGACTGGACTAGAAAATCTAAATCATTCAGGAAAAGTGTTCAAATCATGATGGCTTCATCTGTGACCCCTGTAAGGTTCAGTGCCTGGAGAATGTACTTCTTACAGTATGAAACTTTTCTTGAAGTAAGATTCCTTTTCTACTCCATAACAAAATATTCTTTGAATATATAAAAAATCAAATAATATGACTTGACATAATATCAGGAGCTAAGTAAACAAATTATTCTAAATGTCCCTATTGCTAGCCAGACTTTTGATTTTTATATAAAAGCCTGCCTAAGGCAGGAAAATCTACAACTTCCTTTTGCTAGGCCAGAGCTCCACTGGGGATTTCTCCATTTCTATTTATACTCTTACTATGTGTTTGTTATAAAAATATCATAAAATATAATTTTTAAAAAATGTCAGTTTACCTTCTTTGCCAGTAAATTTTGATAATGGCTTAATTTTGCCATTAACTCATTATTACCTCACAGATTTTAGTTTTTTTTTAAATAAAATTAGTAATATATTGCGGTCTATTCAAATAATAATTTATTTATCAATCTAACAATGAAATAGACTTGAACAAATTTAAATTTGAAAATTCTCTTAACCAATTTTACCATATGACATTAGCAAGAATGAGTTAAGATATATATATATATCATTGCATTATTTCAAACATTCACAAGTCAAATACATTCTCATCCCTTATTATGTAAACTTAATTTTATTTTTAAAAGTAGTGAAGACTAATATTTTTGCAGTTCTGTCGAACGATGGTATCAATCTTTATGGTGCTTCGCACTCTCAAGTATGATAAATGAAGTGACAACCACTTAGCAAATGCTTCATGTTCTTTGTGATATTGTGATCTCATGTAAGTTAGCATAGAGTTTGTAAAACACTCTTCTAATTGCACTAATGTACCCTAGAAACCATCTCTATTTCTTTTGTTTATAGGAGAACAATAAACACACTAGACATTTATTCACTTCAATATCATACTTTATTTCATTGCTTTTAATTTTTTTCATATTTATTATTTATCAAAAAAATAATATTTTCAATTTTCTTTGTATGATCATGGATAATTCACTTGCCCCTATTCTTATTTCAGTTTTATTTTAAGTAATAATAACTTACACAGTTTATTTCTCTTAAAATTATAATAATTATAACAATAAAAATTGTTTTTATAAAAATTTACTTTATAATTTAGCAAAAACTTTGGGTTTTTAAATTACTCTCATTTTGGAAATAACATAGGTTGTCAAGTAACCATATTGAAAAACAAAAATTTGTTTTGTTGAAAAGTACAATTATCTTCATTTTCATTTCATTAAAATATATTTTATACTTGATTTATTAATGGGAAAAAAGTAGGTTCAAATTGGTTTATTGGAAAAATCTAAACTTAACTATGAAATCTTGAAGTATGACTTTCTTAAATTTCATTTTGAAATTTTATTTCAATATGCCTTTGTCTAATACTTAATCTACAAAATTATTACTTTTAAAGAAAGATATTTCTTTGTTGGTCAGTTACAAGTTCATACTTTTTAAATTTAGCCTATGGTTAAAGAAATTAAGACATTGAGATTTCTGAGATGCTATTTATATGCTAAAAATTATTAAGTTGAATCTAAGATCTTTTTTTTTTTCATCATTAAGATTGTTCTTTTATTTTTTAGAGATTTTCTGAATAAAATAAAAAAGCAGAAAACTAAGCACTAGAAATAAAAAAAATAAAACACTGTTTTTCTATGTATTGGCTTTTATTTCTATCCCTACCTTTCCAATTCCAAAATTAATCTAATATAAATAGACTAATATAAAATTATATTTTACTTTACATACTTTTATTATATTTTTAGATCTACTTACCTATTTTAAGAAACTCCTGCATTCATACTATAATTAATAAACTGCATCCTACATTATCACTAGCAAGCAATAGATAACAATAGCCAACCATAACACTGCAGTAATTGGCTTTTTAAATATATAATTGGAGTAATATTGCTTCAAGTATTAACTTCAAGCTAACTATATTTTATGAATGAGTGAGGGTGAAATAATAACAACTGGTACAAACACATACATTTATTTTGACTAGACTCACATGTATAGCTCATTATTCAGACATTCTATTATAATTTTCATCATAAAATTTTTTTCTTTTATTGACATATATCAGAAAAATACTGCAAAAGGAACAAAACTTTTATATATATATATATATAAAACTAAACTCACGGCTGTGATGTATATAATAAATTAGCTCAAGAGGAAGAAAGAGTATAGTGAACATTGCCCTCAAAAAGAAGAAATTACAATGAGTATAAATTTGGGGGAGACTTCCCTTCAGGAGGAATGAAGAGAGAGCTTTCTGACGAAGAGAGACTCCTGTCTGACAAAGAACAAGTAGTCTCCCCAAAAATTATACCCATTGTATTTTTTTTATTATATGTATTTGTATTAGTAATACTTAGAAATACTATTCCAAATGAAATTATTACAATATAAAATGTAGATAAGTATTCATTCATAATTAGAATTGAAGTAAATAAAAATTAAACTTTATTAATTATATGAAATAACGAATTTCATTATTTCTTTATATAAATTAGAGAATGAGAATCCTCAAAGGAGGTGACCTCGCTACACTACTGATCTATTCTCACGCCCATAAAAAAAACATTTTCGGTGGAAGTTGTGGATTCTAGAGGTCTTTTTTTGCATGTCTGGGAAGCATAACATCCAGTATAGTGTTGTAATGGGTGCCTTGCTTTGACACAATGCCTTAGCGTGTGGATTTCTTATCTTATATTAACATACAGCTATGTTTTGTACATATAGATACTGAAAACGAAGAGATAGCCAAAGAAAATGCACTTAAGAAATGCATTGAACTTCATAACAAAATAATTGCGTAAGTATATAATGTATATAATTTAAAAATATTGATCTATATGTATATTCAAATAGGCTTACACGGTCTTCAGAAATATTCATAAATTCTTCTTTCGGACTTGACCGTATTGAAAAGATGTTGTTTTTTGTCGAGCATTCGCACATCTTTTGATGGCTTCTTCAGGGCTGAATGGAGAATGAGCAAACTATGCATGGACTCTTTCGCCATTCTGTATCGAACAATTTTGTAGTGAGAAACTGATACGCGTTATTTGGCTTCTCGACTCTAAAAATTGAGCACAAGAACAAGAGCATCTACACACACACAAACACACACACACACTCACACATTTATTTATTTTATTGAAGGTTAAAATATGAATATATAAGTTGATGCACATTATTTGAAAACTGGCCGAGGTCTGCATAGAATAAATAATTAAAGAATATTAATAAGTGTGTTAAGAATTTTTTTTTATTAATGAGGTAGATCTCTTAGCCACTGCCTTCTAAAGCTATGGGACTTGCTGGATGGGTTACTTTAGAGAGAATAAGTTATGGGGAAATTTTGGGAGTTGCTCATTGGCGGTCAGAATCTGTACTTTATTGTAGATGTCATTATTGGTAATAACAAGCCATAAATAGCCATACTATAAGATAATGAACCAGAGAACTTTGTATTGAAAGCATTGAATACGATTTAGGTTCGATTGCATGGCTGGTGAAACAAATTTCTCTAGTACGTAAGTCCAGATAGGACGCCGTATTGATTTGTGTATTATTGCTTTTTTACTATAGTGAACCTTTGATTAGGTTCAATTAGCTTTCAGAGTAGCCTCTTATTTTGAGTTTAAGACGAGTTTGTAGATTCTAGTAAGTTTATAACTCCTGGCAGAAACCAAAACTAACGAACTTTGACAAAAATGTATTGTTGTTTTGTTGTTATTAGCTGTTATATTAATGATAAGCTGTTACATCAACGTCTTATAAGTAATTATATCAACGATAAGCTGTTATATCAGTAGTTAAATCTGTTACATTTATATTTACTTTTGGAGACATTCATTTTTATTCTCCATTTATCCAGATATTCTTCAATACGGAGGAATTAATAGAGAATATAGGAGAAGGAGAATATTGGGACGTTGTCGGAAAAAGCGTTATGATTCGAGAATCTGTTGGAACACTATTGATATAAAAAAAATTGGATTAGATGTTTAGAAAGAATGTAATTGAAAATGAAATGAGGTAGAATCTCAAGATAAGTGGAGGATAGGAAGCTTTTCAGCTTAAATTGAAGGCCAGGATTACTCCATTGAAAGTTTTTGCAAAGCCAGCAGGTTGAATTATTTGGAGGATTTTTTTTTTTTTTTTTCAAAGGGAGGAGTAACCATTGGGGCTGAAATGAGTGGCTTGAAGGATGCTTTTATTNATATATATAAAAGTCAGAATATGACCTAACTTAGATAAATCTAAAACACTGAATAAACCACTGAAAATTACAGTATAGATGTATTTAAGCTTATTGTAGGAAGTTCAAAGGAGCAGTGGTCTAAGTCTATAAGAACTTTATAGATTTAAAAAATAAATTAATAACATGCTAACTTGGATTAACTTACTTAAGCAATAAAAGCTGAAACCAATGTAAAGTAATAAAGTGGATGCTGAACTCCACTTCTGAATAGAAGAAAAATAGAAGATTATATTTCGGCTGATGAAATTACTCAGGGCTTTGGCCTGGATCAGAAAAATAAAATACTCCAAAATTATTGTGTAATTATTTTATTATTGCTAACATTTTGACTTAATGTGTAAGTCATCAGGGCGATAGTGATACATGGAAAGATCTCTGAATTTGACCATAAACCTCCCTTGGAGATCTCTTCATAGATCATTGTCGCCTTGGTGATGACCTACAAGTTAAATTGGAATGACAATAATAAAATAATTACTCAATAATTTTGGAGTATTTTATTTTTCTGATCCTGGCCGAAACCCTGACTAATAATTTCTCCAGCATAATGACCAACCAACCTCCAACCATTATTTGGTTTTTATTAGAATAACTCAATTAGTTCCTCTTCACACAGATAATTAACTCTTACTAGTTGGAAGAGGAAACAATTTTTCAGAATGTTAATAAAGTGATCCTGCAAATTAGAAAAATAAGGGTTATGTTAAATTCAAAAATGAGTTTTAATATTTAAAAAAATAATTACTCCTATAAAATGATGATGCTAGATTTTAAAATAAACTTTTTTAATTAATAGTTGTTAAAATGATGCAAGCTTACCTTTAATGAGAAATTTAGTAATTGATCTAGCAAAATATGAAAACTGTATACAAAAGAAAGTCAATTATTATTTTTAAATGTTTTAGTTTTTATTTGGAATTAAAAAGAAATATGGAGGAATTGTTTAGAAAGGAAGAGGCAATCCTATTTGCTATAGACTAATGGTGATGAAATGAATGAGTTTACAGAGGCTAGTGTTTCATCTCACTTGCTTATTAAGTTTATAATCTTAACCCTGTTCCTTTTGCAGTCATACAACATTCACACAAATTTAAATACATTGTCTTATCTTCTAAACAATTGTTCAACATTTAATTCTTACAGTTTTAAAATTATGAGACTAACTTAGCTCAAACTATTATGACAATTAAATACTATTTTAATTTAAAGATATGCTAATCTTAAAGTTTCTAACAAAATCTGGAATTAACATTTTTAATTATTAATATGTCGTGTTTATTGTTGATTCAAGATACAATTTAGTAATATGAATGGAATGTACTTGGAATGACAAAGATTACATGATACTAAAGAGAAAATCTTTTACTAACTATAATGTTTATCCTGTACTAACTATAATCATGCGTTTGGAAAGGCCAGTGATTTTAGTACACAGGATCTTCCGTCAGCCCTGTTAAAATTATGCTCCAGTAAAATGAGTGAATACTTGAGTACAGTTATGTTATATAAAATAATTCTTAATGTACACATTGTGTCTTACCAGAAAGAGTATTCAGTGTATCATTGATGTATAGTTATGTTGGGGGAGCAAAGAGCCCAGATGACTTATTAGAAAACTCAATTAGCTCCACTCTGCTAAAAAAAAAAAATATCTTACCAGTTGAAAGAAGTGAAAGATTTCTAAAAGGTTAAATGGTTAAACCATCCAAATATAAAATCAAGTAAAGCATGAAGTTATATTCTAAATCATACTATATTTTTTAAATTTGCCTGTTTAATTAATAAAAATTTTAAAAACATTTTTAATAACCTGCAAACAGTTGGACTCTTTTTTCATACTACAGATACTCCCATAGTATGAAATGTGTCAATAACCCTTAGAACAATGTAGTTCCTAATAGAATTGACTTAGGAAATATTTTATGCCCAGTCAATGAAATTCCTTCTTCCATGTTACAGAAAACATAGTAATTTATTATCATTTTTTCAATAAAACATTTTTATCAAAATCAATTTAAAATACAATCCATGTACATTTTATTGAATTTTTTTCTCTATCATAATCATTTTGATTTTAAATTACTTTAGAAGTGAATAAATGTTTATTTATAAGGTATAAAAAGCTACTTTGTTTTGTATTCAGAAGCTCAACTGTTAACAAATTGTTAAATTATTATTTCCATTACTTGAATAAATTATGACAATAGCACTTGTTATTTTGAGGAATATTGCCTTAAAATAATAGCTTTTTAATACAAAACATACTTAAGATTCATTTTTGGAAAGTTAAAGATTTATTCAGGGTATATTTATACCCCTTCTTTCAACCACTTTCATAGTTGAATATTGTTATATTTATAACAATATTGAACCATATTATTAAAATATATAGTAAAGGAAATCATGTCGCAATTTTTCAAACAAACCGCCAAAAAAAGGCAGTGACTACAGCTATGATATGGGCACAGATGTGTCTACTAATCCCAGATTCGACCAAAGCATGAATATGGAATTATCCATTGTCAAAATGTAAAAGATAGTTGGTTCTCACTGAGTCAACCCAAAGCTGTGTTGGTTAACACTTAAAAATATTTAATGATTTAAAAATTTATGAATATATCTTATTTCTGTTATAATTTTAGAGCTCGCTTAATATAATACAATAGACGATTCAGATTTGATGTTAAACACTATCAATGAATTGACACAATTATTATATTTTAGTGTTATAACCAATCACAATACATTAGTTATCTTTTATTCTCTATATTTTTTTATTATTCTAATATGATTACTCTCTTGCATGTTTGTTCCATTTTCACTTCATATAATTTCCCCAGTTGCATGCAACCTATATACATATAAATCAAGTGCTTATTAACTGTAAATTATTTACCACGCACATGCAAGTATTTTTCTTCAGTGATTGAGTTTTTTTTAATGAAAAAAAAATTACTATTGACTTACACAGTAGTACTTAAATTAATACACTTTAATATTATNCTAAGTAAATTTTATTTATTAGACACAACACACAAAAGTTGGACAAGCTGTGCTACAAGCAATGTTTCAAAGCCAAATAGATATAAACTAGATCATTAAATTGACATGTAAATATTATCTGTAGGTATTAAAAATACAGGAGTTGAGTTAGAATTGCAAAAGTATCTCTTAAACACATACATCATACACAATTTTTGTAAATGCACAAAGTATCGCTCATTACTGTCACAATTTCTACATATTATGTACAAAAAGAAAATAGTACCTATATAAACACATTTAATTTTTATTTATACTTTCATTAGAATATTAATTACATATAAACATTTAATTTACAATAATATCATTTTGAGTATTTATAAAAACAATTTTCTGACAAATTAGGCTTTTTTTTTTTGTGTACAATTAGTTCTGAGAAATGTGAATATGTTACCTAAACTTCCTTAACATTTGAAAAAATATATATGAATGTAATCACATTATATACGTGTGTTTGTGTGGTTATTTATCATTAATAAATTTATTATTGGCTATTTAACTGGTTAAAGGTAAGATTTGGACAACTTGATCAATAAACTATGTAGTTTAGCTTAAAATAGAGGGGAGGGGGATTTGTAGTATAAATAAAATTTCATATTTATTCTTATGTGAAAATTAATAAAAAAAATTATAAAATCACTGACATTCATTTTTATCAATGTGAAATGATGAATATTTTTATTTCCCAAAATCAGCTTTAATGATTTTTATTATATTTATTTTAATATAGAGTGATAATTATTGAGGTAGGATGAGCATAACTATAAAATAACAATGCACAATTAACCTAAAGTTCAGTAATTATTAAATTCTTTTTCACTGTATTCCATGGAGACCTTATTTTGCATTTTGAAAACATAAAAGATTTTTCTAAATTTAGAAGGATTGCTACAGGGATGTTTATTATTTTTAAATTTGTTTATCTTGGCTAGATGTTTGATAGGTTTTGAGGTGTTAAGGCATATTGAAAACTGAGAATATTTATAGTGTGAAAATACTTTCATTAGAAAATAATATTTTTAAAACTTTCAGCCTGTCTAAAACCAGACTCAGCAACATTCATCATTACTCCCTTTTCTAGCTTAAAAATTGTCATTGTCATTTATTCTTACTATATTCATCTGTAATAAAAAATTGAAAATCTCAATTTAATAGTAGAGAATTTATTGGAATTCGGTCATGGTTGATCTAAAAAAATACAATTTAAAGAAAGGTTATTTTTTTATTTTTATTATTTTTTTATTTTTTTTTGGATCAACCTTGACGAACACCAACAAATTCTCTACTAATAATCTCCACAGTCAAAAACTCTCTATTTGACCTTCTTAGTTTAAGTGTATGGAGTTTTTTTTTTAAAGATTTTGGGTTATTACTTGCATCCATATAACATATATATTTTGGGTTTTTACTAGTTTGAAATATATATTTTTGTTACAGAAATGCATGTTATCAATCCTGTGAAGATATTATAAATAAGCAGAAACTTGTTTACATGGAAGTTCAAATTAAAATATAGTTTCTACTTTGATATTTACTTTAAAAAAAAAAATACTATTTCTTAATTTTACTTCTTGCATTTCTCTCATGACCAACAATTATTTAACTGTCACATAAGGCTTATAGACTGAAATTCATTTCAATCATTAAAGCTATATTCAATTTTAAAATAAAATACATATAATAATTATTCTCNTTTTTTCATTAGTGAAACCTCTTTAAATATTAAAATATACAAACAGACAAAGTGAAGAGCATGACTACAGAATTGGGGAGTTTGCTAGTTTTTGAGACTCTCTCTCTTAGAAGACTTTTTCTTTTTTAAATAATAATAATCCAAGTTATAAGAAAAGCAAGGAATGCTATTTAGAGAACAATTAATCTATTTGTCCATTAGTCTCACATAAGATAATTAATTAAAAAAATGAAGTTCTATAAATTTGTAGTACTGTTGGATAAAAATAATTATTGATAGTTTACATATATTGTTTATCTATTTTAAATAAGGTAAACAAATTTTGTAGCTTCAATGCATACTTGAAAAATAAGAGAAATCTCAAATAATAATTAACTATTTATGGTTAATTTTAAAGGTAATTCCACTTAATCAAATATGTAGATGTACGTTGCTATAATATATTTTTAAAGTTTATTATAAAGAGTTAGATATAAACAAAACAAATATTTGATGAAATTCCATAAAAAATCTGAAAATCATTTTAACCATATTGAATTTATAAAAAGAAACCTTATTATAACTGTTTAAAATTGTAAATGTCAAATTTAATTAATATCGGATTATTCATAATTTAGAATTAAATAACCTGGATGAAGAAAATTATTAATTACTAATATCTCACTGTTTCAATTTTTTCTAAATTTTAATTTTAATATTTTATATTAAATGAGNACCTAACAATTAAATGAGTTAGTTGATGTCTATTTAACAATAAATAGTGTGATTATTAAAATTAGAAAATTACTTAGACCATTTAGCAAGTAAAATAATGAGTCAACAAATTATAATAATATTCTGGGCCATTATCTTCTCTAATAAATAATCTATATTAATAATACGTGATTATTATTTATTAGAGAAGATAGTGGCCCAGAATATTATTAATAACTTGTAATACTTTAATAAATTGTAACTATAATATGTGCTATTTAAGAAGATACTAACTAATTTCAGTATACTACCAAAAATTTATCACAAAGTCTATTTTAATTTCTACTATGAAAATCAGTTTCTCTCACAATGTATTTATTTATAAAGAAATGTGTTTTAGCCCATTCGGTAGTATACTAAAATTAGTTAGTATCTTCTTAAATAGCATATATTATAGATAAAAGTTATTAAATTATTGATAATCTTAAAAAAAGTATCTAACATTTGCTCAAATTTAATATTATTTTAATGCAATATAAATTTCAGTTCATAGTAGTTTATAAACCCCATAAGTAATAATTTTTCTTGTCTCACACAAAAAAATATTTTTCCAGCTAGGTTACCCTCTGCATAATTTACAATATGAAGATAATTTTTAAAGTTATAATAAAAAGTAACAGTATGTTCTATAGGTCTAGATGAAACTTTATGATAAGTTTCAGAGTTCAGAGTAATTTCCTATAAATTGAATTGTAATTGTGTACTATGATATTTAAAAAAAAAAAAAAATAGTTAGTAATAGATATCTGATGAGAAAATCTTAAAATAGGCATTAAAATTTTGATATCATTTGTTATTATTATTAATTATTGTATTATATTAAATATAACATACATGCTATATATAATTGTATTGCGTTAAGTATATTACATATGCTATTTAACATTTAAAGAAGAACAAATTTGACTTTCCTTTTTTCTTCTCTATCAAAATAAGCTACAAAATTGACTCCTTATTCTAATTTTTTCAATGAACCTTATTTAATTGACTACTAAATTAAAATTATTTACTAAACAATAAATGATTAGTTATTAAGAAAGGCAAAGGTTCTTAAGCTAAAACAGCAGTAATTTAAATTTTAAAAATATATCAAATTAGGATATTTTTGAATTTATATATAAGGTAGAAAAATCGCCTGCAATTCTCATCATGAGGTACCTTTTCCCTAAAAAATAAATTATTGATATCCTAACCAGCAGAATATACAAATTAGCATTCAAAGTTTTTTTTTTTGTTACAACCTGTAAGATGTGAAACTGATGAAAGATGTCATAACAAAATAGATTATGTTATTAAGAGTACCACAAAACAGTTTTTATCTGGTGTGTCAATTTTCAAAAACTAAAAGATTTGTAAATTTGAAAACTTTTTTTCTTCAAAGAAGCATTTTATTTACTCTTCCTTAATATAGTGGCAATTTTTTGGTCAAAGCTACATAATAAATTTGAAAGAGGACAACATTTAAAAAATAAATCAGAATAATGTTTCTGACAAAAATAAATATAAGAAAGAGAACCCAACTGATGCACTTTTTCTTTCAGCAAAATGAATTTTAATTATTCCTAACAAACTTAGCATATTTTGAAGATATCATCATATTAAAATCAAATACATTGTATAAATACCTCTGGTTCTAAATTGTACACCAACATTGGCAAAATAGTTCTCCATGACTTAGGAACTAGAGCCAATTAAGATATTAAAACCAGTAAAATAGTGAACATATTAAAATAGTAGATCTTTAAATTTTTAGTTTTAAATCACTCTTAGATCTTACATTTTTTTTTTTTTTTTTTTTTTTTTTTTTTTTTTTTTTTTTACAAAATTTCTTCACTTTTTCTTAATCTCAAATTCATTATTTTTGATAAAACTCAACATTTCAAGTCATGCTTACTTAAGAATCTATTTGCTACCTATTTTCTGATAGCCTTTTGCTTCAAGTTTTTTTTTTACTCCCATGAAAGGACATGCAGTCAATTTAATATCTTTCATACTTATTTCTTTTTGTTTTAAAAACAACATAAAATACTTGTTTATAGTATTAATTCATCAAATTGTTTATATGTATTTGAATGTTTAAGAAAACAGTTTTGACTGTTATTGATTATCATCCTGTTTGTTAAATGTTCTTCCACAAATGTTGAAAGAAAAAGGTGCATAAAAAATATGGTAGTATAATGATTTCATACATTTTTAAAACTAAAGAATTTTGTCTTGAAGAAGAGTTCTATTAACTTAAGACGTTTTCTTGAATATACTGTTCTTGAACAAATCACATAATTTATTTTAAAAACATTAGTTACAGATAGATAAATTTATGAGTTTAGGTTTGCCATTTATGACATATATTCAATAAATCATTCTTCTAGCACAAACTTTTTTTTTAATGAGTAGAATCTCTCTGTTACATTTAGCATTAATTTTATAGTTTACTTTGAAAGAAAAATCAGTAAGATAAATTCCATGATTAGTTCAATTAGTATTTAAAAAAAAAAAAAAAAAAAAAAAAAAAAAAGCATTCTTATGACGATGTAAAAATCTCGGAAGTGTTCTCATATGGCACAAAAAAAGACAATTAAATTGTTTGTCACTTAAAAATTCTGCAATAAATTATTTAAAATTATCTAATAGATACTAATCCATTAAAAAAAACTGAAAACATTTAAGAACTATAGCTTAGTCTAATATTTGGACTGAATGATTTTATTTAAATGGTCTTTGGTTATTAACTTTGGTTAGGAAATATAGACTATACATTTAATAATACTTTAGGCTTATTTGTCAGATACTCAGAAAAGCTATTCGGTTGTTATTGAATTAATTTATGTCTACAGCAGCTCATCAAAAATAGATTGACTGATATTAATGAAAAATATATTGTTTCTCTTGAAAATAGTAACCTTGTTCAATATAAAACTTAAACCTTACAGTTATTTACAAAACGGCTTTTACTAGATACAACAAAATAAATTAATATCACTGTGCCCACAGTGCTCTGATTAGGCCCAAGTATTCAGAAGCTGGCATGCTTCTGATAAAGTAAATATCATGTTGGGTCAAGGATGGTATGTGGTATGGTAGGAGTAGGTGGACTAGATTGACTTCTTCCAAAGACAGGACATGTTTCATCAATGGCTGAGTCAATAGAACATCTGCTTTCCTTTATCTTTTTTAGTATTTGATACCTGAAATATGGAATGTTTGTCATTTTGTGATTTATGTTAAAAATATTTTAACTATAATTTTAATACCACATTAAATCAAGATTAATATATAACTTATAAATAAAAACTCATAAGAAAT
>KZ807119.1:304544-321730 GCA_000696205.2 Oncopeltus fasciatus
TATATTTTTTTTTTTTTTTTAACCGATTTTAATCAGTTATACAGGTTGAATGTATCAAATCAATCAGTTAATAGAACTGATAAAGTTCATGCGTGAGTGTATATGTGTCTAGAAAGATATTTTACTCTTCGAAAAATATAATCTGAAATTATAGTGAAGAGAATATATTATGAATTTGGACTTTTATTAATGATACGTTATTTGGATATATTATATTAATATTTGAAACAATATTTGGACTTTTATTAAATTCTGTTTAGATCTTTTTAATAGTTTAAATAATTTATTGACAAATTAGAAATATTGCTAATTCACAATTAATTACTTAATAACGGAGCGATACACATTGGTAAAGAACACGCAAATATTTTAAAATGTGTTTTCCCGATATTTATGTTACAAGAAAATTTTATGAGAAGTGATTAGTGTGGAAGATATTTTATAAATTAATTCAACAACCCCTATGACCCCCATCACTTTATCTGCCAGAAAAAATGTCTAGACTTTCTCATATTCTGTTTTTTATTCTTAAAATAACTCAATATACATTACTTCGTATTTCATCAATAAAAGTCTGCACTTTGTACGCCAGACTTCTAATCCACATCTATCTTCGTACGCCTTCACACACTATTTGACAGGACTTCGTCCTTCCCCAGAAGCTGACCTCAGAGCTCTCACTTCGGCTCGGTCACACCCTCTCTCGTAGCGTAAAGCGCGGGCAACGTTGGGAGGAAGTTCCGCTCCTTCTCGAACAGTTACCAACTTGTTGTAGGCAACCCCTACAGCTAACACACTTCCTCACTTCCATACAAGTCATTGACTTTAAGCAGGGGTCATCAGCAGCGAAACTAGTCATCGAACCCCTCAGACATTTTTTCTGCTTCCTCATTAACATGTATACAATTAATGAGAGGGAAAAGAATAAAAAATCTAACCGTCCTAGCCAGGACTCGAACCTGGATCTCCTGCTATCCGGGCCGGTGCATTTCCAGTTATGCCACCAGGTCATAACTGGTAAATGCACCGGCCCGGATAGCAGGAGATCCAGGTTCGATTCCTGGCTGGGACAGATAGATTTTTTATTCTGTTCCCTCTCATTAATTGTTTAAAAATTACATGGGATAAAATAATACAACCAAATAAAATATTTATTAACATGTATATTTTAATATTTTGTCTACTCACATAATTTTATGATGAGAAAATAATTCTCACATAGTGTTATGGAAGAACTAAACGGAAAAATTCCCTTTTCTGTAAATAATATGTCTTTCAGATTTTTTTTTTGACCAATTGTATTCAATGAGTCATTTCAGACACGATTTACTGAAATAAGAAAAGGTAGAGTGATTTAAAACACTTGACACTCCGAAATGAATGAAATGTCCTTCAATTATGGCCTACCAGGGTGAAATATAAAAACTAACTTGATGTTTGACTAAAACATGGTTTAAATTATCAATTTTTATAAATAGAAGTATTGCGACAGAATCTGCCTTTTCTTAGTTATGGCTAATTACAAAAGCTGAAACATAAAAATGTCAAACAAAGTCGAAACGAAATGAAAAATCTGATAATTGAAAATCTCAGTTTTTAAAAGTGTTTGATTTCCTTTGGCCAGAAGTCATTTAACCCTGACTAGAAACATTTATTCAATGATCTAAGAATGGAATATTTCCTCTTTCACCGATATATAACACTACTTGTAAATCTCCCTTTCTGCCTTATAAAATTAATAATAAATTTTTTGATGAGAAAATAACTCTCATATAGTTTTATGAAAGAACTAAACTGAATAATTCCCTTTTCTATAAATGATGTGTCTATCAGAATTGTATTTTATTTTTGACCAATTGTATTCAATGTGTCCTTTCTTCCACGATTTACTGAAATAAGAAAAGATAAAGTGATTTAAAACACCTGGCACTCCGAAATGAAATGTTATGGCCTATCAGGGTGGAATATGAAAACCAACTTGATTTTTGACTAAAACATGGTTTAAATTACCATATTTTATGACTAGAAGTATTACGACAGAATCTGCTTTTCTTGGTGATGGCTAACTACAAAAGCTGAAATATGAAAATGGGAAATAAAGTCGAAACGAAATGAAAAATCTGATAATTGAATATCTCAGTTTTTCTAAAAGTGTTTGATTTTTCTTGTCATTCAATGATCAAAAAATGGAATATTTTCTCTTTAACCGATATATTATACTACTTGTAAATATCACTCTTTCTTCCTTAAAAAAATTATTTTATTTTATAAATTTTAACAATTTGTGTTACACGCAAGATCCGAGTTAATTTTCATTTTGTTCATTTCTTTTGCAGAAATTTATCAAATTTTCACCAGTTAAATTAAGTATTACAATTATTTAAAGGGTTGCTGTTATTAAATTTTTAAATAAAACGTACTTTTATAGCTATTTATCATTTTCCTAGATGAAATTACCATCCTTTTCACTGTTCTCAAACGAATAATTTAATTAGTCGCCCAACTAAATAATTTTAAACGAAATATTGTAAGGTTTTCTCATTATTCGCATACAGTTTGTTACACATCCTAAATCGTAATATTGAAAAATTAATAAAGATTAATTAACAATTCTTCCAATAAACCGATATTTGTCCCTAATGTATCGAATTTGTCTTCTGAATTCTGAAATAAATACATCAACTAAAACTGCAATCTACTAGCTTATTCATTTTTCAAAAAATGATTTTCGGAAATAAAAATCTTGAAATGAGTTCGATTAGAGAATAAGGTCTATTGAAATATGAGGTCTTTGATTATCCCCTGGTTCCTCATGTTTATATAACATTTTAGCTGACTTCTGTTTAAAATAGATATTATCTTTCTAGGGCGCCAGGGGATCCGTTTGGGTCTCGCAATCTTGGCACTGCGGGTTCAAAGCTTGTCCCGAGACATAGATGTTTATAATGGGGTGTGGCAACCTACTGATAGCCCCTCCCTCCATGACGCTAAGTAGTTATTTGGGAGGCTAATACAATAATAAAAATACCCTATCCCAATGACATGGGTGTTTAGAATTGATAGTTACGCTTTAGACAACCCCTTGTCTTGAAAATGTGGTTAAAATATGGCTGCAGAACGAAAAATGATAATGCTATAGGACTACTGATAATTGGTCTGCCTATGTCTTTAAGTAAAAGTAAATTAGTATAGCCACTGTATAATCTGAAGAAAAGTGAATTACAATCAGTTTTTTTGCTGAGAAAACCGAACCATAAGGTGTAATTTAATATCAAATTGTTTCTACATATGAGGGAAATCAAGGCGCTGTGTGTAAACTAGACCCGCATTACAGTTAGGCATTTATGACTCACAAGCCCTACAGCTAAATTCATGGAAGCAAATTGTACAAAATTAGTAAGACTTGCCCTTTTTTTTTGTTATACTGATGAGGTGTAATTTGAAAATGATTATTTTAGTGACATTTTCTCACTATTTTAGGGTACAAAAATATATTAGTAAAGTAATTTTATTTAAAGAAAAGAGTGGGAAACAAAATCACAATAAACCAAATTACAATGTATTTTTGAACATATTTATTATTATTTCTAGAACATAAGACTTCATTTTAAATCTATGAGCGGGAAAGAGAGAGAAGTAGGTGAAAGACAAAGAAGTTATTAAAATTGCGTTAATCTAATCGCAATCTCAGTATGTTTCATTTTAAATAATAGGTTGAGCTCCGCACCAACTTATGTGAATATTTGAAACTAGCAAAATACTTTTTCGGTAATTTATTCAGTGAAAGTTGAAATCCATATATGTTGTCTAACAAATATTTCAGTGAATACTTATAAATTCTTAATGAAATTTCTCTTTATATTTTGGGAAAACTTCTAAATCCAATTTCTCTTATTTTTTTCCCTAATTCATCGAATTTGTCTTTTAAATATTTTTCTTTTTTCTTGGAGGACAGGGGTTAGACTAACAAATCATCTGCTTAGGGAAATATTGTCCCAAGGTTTAATGGTATTCCACCCTTAGAGGGGGCAGTGTAGAAGAGAAATAAGGGTGGAGGGAGAAGGATTGGGAAATGAGGAGTGTTTGGAGAGCGATCACTCACCCCGGCCCACCACTCAGAAGCAGCCTAAGCTAAGTCAATTCCACACCCACGCACACACACACACACACGTGGGATATGTCTTAATCAATATACAGATGTGAGTTAAGTTTTATAACTAAAATAAACTAATATTACGCCGGCTGTATTAATCTCACTTGACATTGCAGGCAATCCCGACTCCTATTCACTTGATTCCGCTCAAATTACAAACTCATCGTTTCATCTCAACTGATATGCCAAATTTCCATGAAAATATACCGATTGCGGCTTATAGATCTTCAGTTAAAAAAAAATTTTTCAAGTACACCAAAACACCTAAAATTTTGGTTTTGATTTCCAGTAATATGCCTTTCGTCAAAGAATAAAATATTAGTTAATATACATTAAACTTAATTAAATATTAAGCCTCCTAAGGCGTTAATCTTTTTTCAGAACTGTTTCTTTTAGAACTGCGTTTTTTAAAAGGCATATTAGAAGTTATAAAACGCATATTATAGAATAAAATTTATTATTATACCTGTTTTGTTTTATACATTTTTTTCGTAACACAATTATATATTTAATATTTTCATAATAAAAATTTTGGATTTTCTCTATCCCCCTCGATCGAGTTCAGCTATTAAGGAAATTGTAAGGATCGACAAAAAGAAGATAAATGCCCAATACAGTTTCACTATTTTAAAAATGGCAGGCGCTGAAGTACATAATATACATGTATTTATATTTAATTCGTTGGCATATCATTTTGAAGAGACTATATTTTCAGCATCTCCAATGTAGGATTCGTGGAGATCCGTGGTAAATTTTCTAAAGCCGTGTAAAGTTACAAACGTGAGTTTATTGATTTCCCTTCGAGGACCATACGAAAATATGCTCTATCAAACTTATTTTATTTATTTCTGTATTTGTAAGAAATTTAAAAAGTATAAGAATACCCTAGTTGTAGTTACAAAAATTTTTATGAATGATTTAAAATTATTTACTGAGCCACTGATTTATTTAAGGTATTTTTGATTTTTATGTAGTAATTATGAATATCTTGAAAGTTTTCTGCAACAAAAATATATAATAGTGGTATAATTATTGTGTTTTTATTTTTTATGTTTCTGTTGTTATTCGGTTATCACTATGGTTTTTCAAAGATGACAGTAGACTTTTCACGGGCATGTCTATTTTTAATTCTAATCGAGGTTTTTCATGGCTAATTCTACTTGACTGCTGCTAATAGGGAACCGTCGGAATCGGCAGTGTTTGTTGAACTCAGGAAAGGTTAGAAAATAATGAATTCAAAGCAAGAAGAGGTTATGTCAGGTTGATAAATGAGTGGGAGTAGCCACTTGGGGAGGACTCCATATCTTGACAGATCAACAGATCTTTAGTTATCCTTTAATCTTTATTTTTTATTTAACTCTTTAAGAAATGGGTTTATAATGCCTTTAAAACACATAGCAATACATCATAGAGTAATATCCTAGACAGTCTAGCTCACTTAGAAGACAACAGTTCACTATACATTACCTGCTTCAGGGAAGAAACTTGAAAAAAACTATAATGTCTCGGTTAATTTAAGTAATACTTTACTATTAATAGAGCATTGGATGTGGGGTCGATGGGCACCTTCTCCCTGCACAGCGATGACCATTTATTTGTTTTATTGTTGATTTTATTTTTTATGTATGTATATTTAAATTGATTAATTGTATTCGGCATCAAATTACAAGATATTAAGTAACAGATTCTAATAAATAAATATTTATTTAAAAAAAAAATTAATGGAACATACTAGGCGTGGAGCTTATATTTATTTACATTTATATGTTATAGTAATTTAAAGAAAAAATCATGTTGTGGGAGATTTTATAAATGCCCATTGTTCACACTCTCCCAATCTTTCCACTGTCAGAATGACATTACTTTTCATTTTATAATGCATTAAGCTTTACAAGAAAAATCAGTCATCAAATCGAAAATACATTATTTTACAATTAACGTTTATTATAATACATAATAAACGATGCGAAGGAATCCTGATTAGTTTACGCAGCTTCAAATAGTAAAACTACCAACTGCCAATCGACTTTGTTTTTTTTAGTCATGAGTTTGTTTACACTTTGAGAAATTCACGCATGGAAGGTAACAATTGAAGAAAGATAACCACGGGAAAATATAATAAACGACAAGACTATATGATTAATAGATCTTGCAAGTTGGTAAGAAGAGTGATGCAAAAATAAAACATATTGAGGCTGAATTATCTATTGCAAGCCAAGGAGCTCATGGGAGACGACTTTGGAGAGGAGCTTAAGTCCGCTAGTTTTATTCTCAAGTATAATCAATCGCATTAAATTTTAAATAAAATTTTCTAATAAAAAAATACAACTTATGTCTTATATTTGTTATTATTTATTTTATGAAAAAATTGTTTTAATGCTATTGTGTACAATTAATTTAATTGATCTATAACAATTTCGAACGAAGAGAATAATGTGAAATATATTTAAGAATGTAACAAGGGCGGTATGAGCGTCTTATATCAAACTTTTACAGTCTCCAAGCCTGCCTTGTGGAATTTCCCTGCAGTGCTTTCTTCGGGTTGTAAGTTATTCTTTACTCCCATTGGCATATTTTTACAACGTGTGAAAACCACAAAGCTTACGCAGCATTTGATTTTTCGCTTCTTTTTTTTAGACGAAAAAATTTAAAAGAATATAATTTGTTCATGTAAGCTTCGACGGTCGTCAAATGTATATACAGTCTCTTCCGGGTTGGACCGTGTCAAGTAGTTGTCGAGCTTTCGCATATCATGTGATGGCTTCTTCAGGGCTGAATAGATAATGAGAATGTATAGAGAATTCTCTATTCAGCTCTGAAGAAGCCATCACAGGATGTGCGAAAGCTCGGCAAATATCAACTACTTGACACGGTCCAACCCGGAAGAAGAAACTGTATATACAAGAACATAATTTTTTTTAAAACTTAACTTTGTGAAAACACTGAAAACCGGTCAAAAATAGTTTAATTGTTAGCTTGATAACATATAAAATGTTAATTCAGCTCAAATACACAATGTTTTTTTTTTCATTGAAGACGAGGTTACATCATTGTTTCCCAAAGCGGGAGAGTGGGAGCATGCAATTTTTACTATCGTTCTCCACTTAATGTTCCATTAGATGGAGTGGAGACCCATTCAATTATCTAGTATCTAGCGCTTATCATGTTATCTATGGAGCGGTTTTCTCTCCACATGGATGACAACTTAATGAGAGCTTAAGTACGAAGCAGGAGATGTGCCGAGTAGGAAAATCCCTTTGCGTATTCGAGTTTCTTCTTATTGATTATTACTAAACAAGTAAATTTTTTATTTTGATGAATTTCAGTACAATTTCCAGTAGTTTTCTCATATACCCATTTCTCGTGGTATTACCATACTTCCATTCCTATATAAGAACATGGAAGTAAAACTGTCTAGAAACACTCTCTAAGCATTTCTGAACAATGCCCAACAATAGTTTTTCTTGTATACATTTCTCGTGGTATTACCATACTTCCATTCCTATATAACAGGAACATGGAAGTAAAACTGTCTAGAAACATTCTCTAAGCATTACTGAACAATGTCCACTAGTTTTCTCATATATCCATTTCTCGTGGTATTACCATACTTCCATTCCTATATAACAGGAACATGGAAGTAAAACTGTCTAGAAACATTCTCTAAGCATTACTGAACAATGTCCACTAGTTTTCTCATATATCCATTTCTCGCGGTATTGCCATACTTCCATTCCTATATAACGGAAACATGGAAGTAAAACTGTCTAGAAACACCCTCTAAGCATTTCTGAACAATGTCCAGTAGTTTTCTCATATACCCATTTCTCGTGGTATTACCATACTTCCATTTCTATATAACGGGAACATGGAATTAAAACTGTCTAGAAACACTCTCTAGGCATTCCTGGACAATGTCCAGTAGTGTTCTCATATACCCATTTATCGCGGTATTACCATACTTCCATTCCTATATAACAGGAACATGGAAGTAAAACTGTCTAGAAACACTCTAAACATTTCTGAACAATGACCAGTAGTTTTCTCATACACCCATTTCTCGTGGTATTACCATAAGCTATTGGTTATAGCCTTCTATCTTTTGATACATGTGTTTGACTAAGGTTAACCTTTATTATTCTGCTTTTACTATATATAATGTTAGTGATTATTAAATAATTACATTTCTTAATCTGTTCTTGTCATTACATTTCTCATGTATCCCATTCTCGCGGTATTGCCACACTTACTTCTTATCTAACAGGAGAATAGAAGTACTTTACCGTATTCGGTATAGAAACATTTTGTTCAGCACTTCCAGGATATCAAACTTTCCATGTCATGTGCATCATAGTCCTAATGATTCGGTTTTCAAAGAAAAAAAAATGTAAGAGCTGCGAATTTAAACACACATTTCTCTAAAACATGTTTCTGTAGTTACATTTGGGTGGATGTGAGTTAAATAAACTTGAAGTAGAATAAACTACTAAAATGACCTAATGTAAATAATTAAACTTCTTTTGTACAGTACCCTTAAAAAAAACTATTCTACTACATTTTATTTAGTAAAATTTGACGAATCCAAAAACTTATGATTTTTGAATATTTCTAAATATGAGATTTTGATTTTTAATTTTAATTGCTTATACATAACAAATAGTAAATAGTATATAATGACTTTATAAATAGTAATCATTCAAAATTTTGAATTGTTCTTGTGTTTTTTCAGCCCTGACGATCAGAAAATATTTCCTCGAAATATTGGCCTAGACTAAATAATTGTACAAAATTATTTGACCAAAATCCTCAATAACCAATTAAATATATTGGGCACCTTCTCCCTGCACAGCGATGACCATTTATTTGTTTTATTGTTAATTAATAAGATATGACATTAGGAATACTTAGGNTATATATATATATTTAATTCTCCTAAAAGAGATTAATGAAATATTGAAATTTGTTTAAATAAGTAATTTGAAAGAAATTTAATTGGTATAATCGATCTATTATGGTTATAGAAGGTCTTCAATGAATGGGAAGGAACTGAGCGGAGATGCAGATGCGATTCAAGGCCCCGTCCTTTGCCGTATGGTAATGTGATAACAAGATGATTCGTTGATAACGAGGGTAACATGAGAAATAATGATCTTCTTCCTCTGAATGCCACAAGTCACCCTCGTGGCTGCGGGAGGTCCTTTGACTAGGGCTATCATGAATGGTACTCACTGACAATTTACCTCAAAACTAACATGGGGCTCGCTTATTGAGAAACACGTTTGCAAGAACACCTTGAATTATTGAGAATAAATTCCATGCACACGTAATTTAACAAAAAAATGACCTTAATTTCCTACTTCCATATTTCTATTATTTTTTTCAACAATTGAAATACCAATATCATCTTTGTTAGATTTTTGATAAAATATTCCATCACGCAATAGCTTCTTACATTATGTAAGCCGATTTCTCATGTCTCATTAAAGATGTACGTAGAAAAGAAAAAAATGATTATTTTATATTATAGGTTTTGCTCCAGAAAGGAAGTGAAAACAAAATGAAGTCAATGTCAGTACTGGCTTCAGGCCGACCAGAAGCGTATGATTAGGAATTTCAATCTTAGTATATTCTTAAATCAATCTTAGTATGTACTTTTCATTAAAACAACACAAATAACTTAATTATATGAAAAAATTTATATTAATTAATTTCTTTAATAATTGCCTACTTGTTAAACACATTTCTTTCTCATTTTCCGATTACAGCTAGATCTACTTAAAACGCATGCATCGCATAGATGATGGATAATATTGTTCAAAGAAAAGAAAAATTTTAAATAAAAAATTTAAAGAAAAATCGTTTAATTAAAACGCCACTGTAATGGGTAAAAGTAAAAAAAAAAAAAAAAAAATGCAAAATCAAAATAAACTTTAAATAAATGAAAAGTCCACTGAAGTTGAAAAATAAATAAAAATATTCACACAAAAAATAATGTTTTTATTCACTCATCCCACCGGAAATGGGTTTATCAATACAATACAATACACAATCGAAGAGGTAATTGATTGGTTATCTCAATTTGTGGCACAGTTACTTTATAGTTCTTTTTAGCTTTGAAAGTAAAACTTATCCATATCCATCTTTGATGAAAATAATGTGGAATCTCCTCAGTTTACGTTGTTTCTGGCTTTGCGAGTAGAGCTTTTGCTCGTATTTATTACACTTAGTGGACATAGTACGATTTATCGAAGGCGCTAAATATAGATTTGTATATGATGCACAGTTGTCGCACTACCCGCCATTAAATATATTATATCTGATCGATAAGGAAGGTCAAGTGATTCCATATACTTCTATTTGACAATATAAACTTATATGTAAGATTATATATCTCCTATAAAAAGAGTGAAATGTCAGCGTTGAGATATTTGTCCCACGTTTGGATATTTACACTTCCCTTCACAAGTAATTGATATTGTTATAATTTAAGTTTTTTTATGTATTTGAGTAAAGCAATAATCGCTCCCCGGCTTAAATTAAATGATCTACTTTAATCAACCACGCCGTTGAAAGTTTAGAAATGGAATAATATTAGTGAGGTACTGATGCGAGTCTAGTGCAATAGGTGTTTAGAATAGGGTGGCCACCTGCAGATGTGCTTTTACTAAAACTTATCAAAATATAAAACAAATAGATAATTTTTTAAATATTTTTTTATTTTTAGCAGATTTAGTTAAAAAATCATCAAGATGTTGAACAAGAAATATATNTATGTATATATATATTATATATTATGTAATAAATATTTTTACTCTGCTCAAAACATGCCAAAGTAATGGGAAGGGATTTAAAATAAAACATGAAAACTGCAAGTGTTTTCGTTATTATTAGTTAAACAAAAAATATCTAAAAATAACGAAAGTAATTTAAGATATTTACATTCTATAAGAGATATATAAAAAGTCCATATTATAGAAGTAGTTCTATTCTTGGCGAAAGGCGAAAGGTCAAAAATAAATTAAAATGCTCTAATAACAATGCAACTTTCTTATTATTATACGCCTTAGTCTTTACTTAGCATACCAAGCAGAAGTCTCAACGTTATAAATTGTATAATATATTTTAAGCCCCTGAAGAGGCGTCGAAGAACGCGATACTAATCGGGCTACAAATAATTGTAGTATGAGTAATTGTTAATAATAACTTTTGCCTTCCATCAAGAAGTAGAAAACAGAAGTTCAAATTTTGAATAATAACTTCAATTCTAGAATTTAATGGACTCCAAAAGTTTAAAAATATATAAACGAATAAATTTAATATAATTTTCCAACCGTTGTAATTATTTAGCCTAGAATTTCCGTTTGTTGTCTCAATGCCAGTGAGAACTGGATCGCTAACAGTTGATTGGGGCGCAATCCATCATCTTTGGGTTCTCAATCACAGCTACTTCACAATCACTTCCTCTCAATAGCAGTGCCGAAGCACAGTGTGAGTGAGGTCTCTCTCATTGGGCACGAAATATGGGATTTCCTCGCCCTCAAGACTCCCTTCCATTCAAGGTCTTATACTCCAGCTTATTTGATTGACATTCGAATACTAGGCGAACAGAATTTTATAAGAATTACACTGACTTTTTATAGGATATTGAAATTGGTATCTAAAACAAAACAATTGTTCAAGTTTGAAGATTTTGGTAACGCAAGGGCTGCGAAAACTGGGTGAATTCCTCCCCAACTGAGTTTAATTAATATTTGTATACAAACTTTCCATGTAACTAAAAACACCCTCCATACATGTATAATTTATAAACATGAAGCAGGATGCATAATGGTTCAAAAATTTATACTGCTAAACATAATCAAATTTGGATTTCATAGATATACTCTGTCTTGATAAATCAATTAATGTTGTGTATTTTACTCATATTTGTATAATTATTTTGTTAGAATTGTTTAAAACAATATACGTTGCATTTAAATAAAAATTATTATCGCTGTTGTAATAAAAATATTTTTATTAAAAGGAGGTTTTCAGAACATAATTCTTATTAATTAAATTAATTATACTTGTTTTTTAGTTTATTAAAATACATGTAAGGGGTCTTAAAGTTTACCAAATCATATTTTTAGTGACTCAGACAATTCCTACTCATTCAACCAAATTTTCCAGTTCTCAGACAGAATTTTAGAAAGTTTTCGTAAAAACATCAAAATAATAATTTGCGTTTCATGTCACAAATTTGACAAAATTTAAAAACTGGTACAACCTCGAAAAATCTAAAAAATTGGTTAACTCAAAATTACACACACACACACACACACACGCACGCGCGCGCGCGCACCACACATACATGTGTGTGTATATATATAATTGACTTAAGGCACTCTCAATTAAAAAAAAAAAATCCAATTCGGTATTTTTAGTTCGTTAATGGCTGAAATCAGTAGAGGGTGCTTTGATGAAGACAAAATTAAAAATTTATTAAAAATATTATTACCCCTTAGATATGAAAAATTTATAATGAACTTAATGTATGTTAAATTATATAATAGACATGCATTTACCATTAACTCATATTAAAGAAAATAATGAAGAAAGTAATTTTCACTTTTCGATAATGACGGGCCTTCATATTTTAAAAATGTAGAAACCAAATTCGGTATTGAGGCATTTTAAAGTAAATTTATGAAATAATAAATTTTATGTTGAATTGGAAGGTATGGGAGGAGGGTGGGTTAAAAATTGAACAACATTTATTACCGATAAATCTTCCATTGTTGTCATTGAGTTACGAAAAAGTTTAATAGATATAAGAACTGTAAAATATATTTTTCTAACGTTTACGTTCTAGTGCAATTTTTACGGAAGGTATTTACTTATGTATCTACGATGGAAGAGTAATTTCCTCCTTTTTCATCCTGGCAAGTCTAGAGCCAGGTTTAGTTGTCTTAATTTTACGATCATTATCCTATCGAGCTCATAAGATTCATTTTGCCAAATTATCTTATTTTACCTATCTTAATAAATCGTGGGATATCTCCTTAGATTAAGCCGCTCCTATGTGACGGTTTTTTAATAATTGTTTTAGAGCTACGTGCCGTGTAATTCAAAGGATACTCAATATCAATCACGTCCACTGAAGTATAATTAAATGTTTTTATCAATATCCGAATTACAAGTGAGGCCCAACCCTTTGTAAGTTAAATAAAATTTAACCGAATCCTAGGAGACACATATTTATTTAAAAGGTCAATCATAAGTAGAACATTAATACTGCTTCAGATTTTGCTAAAATAATGCCTAAATAAAATAATTTAAAAAAAATAATGCCAAACATTACGCGCAAACACGCCGCAGGGACGGACCTGTTTCGAGACAACCCCCCACACCTTTGCCAGTCGAATCCTGGATGGACTTAAATGAAAATAGGTAGAATCTGGCTTGCAGAAAAGAAATAATGTACAAAAGGGTTTTAATTCTTCTATTTAACTTTTGCTTGCTCATTCCTTCTGAGAACAAGTAGTCTGCACATTGTCATCTAAGCCTATTTTGTGATACTATGAAGTGGAACTACAGAGAAGTTACAATAAAGAGAAATATCATCTCATAAATTTTCTCAAAGGAAAGCAATCATCTCACAATTTTCCTTTCACAGCCTGACATTTTGAAGACCTGAGGTCTCATCTCCAGAGTCCAGGAATCATGCAGTGCTGGAAGCTCGGCTGGCAGTTCTGTCGTGTTACCTTCGTGTAATGCTTCGTTATTTCAGGGTAAATCGGCTAAACTGCGAGCTTGTCAAGCCCATGTACACAAATATCCTACATGAAGCAAAAAAAAAACTCTTCAGCGTCTCACACTTCGGAAAAGTAAATCAGAGAAGGGTCGTTCGAGGTGGTCTCCATTTTAGACACTCCTTTCCTTCCTTGTCTATTGAAAGAAGAACGGGAAACGTGACCTGGACGTTGTGCCCTACAATTAAGCCCTAAGCCAACGTAAATTAATTGATAATAATTGACTGAATCATTTGACTCTCACAATTGACTGAATTACAAACTTTTAATTTCAGAGGAATGGAGCAATTGAGGTTTCACATTTTTTTTTAAAATTTAATTTATATTATTTTTGTCCATCTTACCTAATTAACCAAAAAAATATATTCATTAAAACTTATTTGAAATTTGTGTGTGTGCCTGCCAACGATTTGAAGCCCACAGTTTGCTGTTATATAAATGAAATTCAGCACGTATCTGTTAAATGCCATTAAGATTGCTCTCTAGAAGGATGTCTAAATTTTTTTTCAATTTCTTCTACATGTATAGAATGAACCACTAGTAAAATGTTATTAAAAAAATAAATAAATAAATTTCTTCTACGATTCTAACTGCAAGACAACAAAAGGGATTAAAAATTAAACAATCAGTACAGGAAAAATAATAAATACTCATTCGCTAACACACACACACACACACACACACACACACACACACACACACACACACACACACACACACACACACACACACACACACACACACACACACACACACACACACACACACACACACACACACACACACACACACACACACACACACACACACACACACACACACACACACACNATATTTTCTAAAATTTCGTCATAATGTATATAAATGGATTAAAGTTTTCTTGATTCGTGTTGGATAGAAGAATAATTAAAGATATAATCCATAAAGTGGTTTCATGGTCCAACATGAATAGCTTGATTTTTCCTTGAGGGAAAAAAAAAAGTCAAAGAAAAAGTGGAAGCCTTTCACTGGCAAATGACCTCTCGACAATTATCAATCCGAGAGACATTTCTACATTCAGGGAGTTCTGTTTGTCAAAACACCCCTCATTTTTCCTCCCTTTCAGCAGCCTGAAGTCAATACCTGCTGTTATTGGCTACTATTAACCACCCCTTCTAAGTAAAATTACAAATAATAAAAAACAAAAAAAAAAATAAATAAAAGTTTTTGTCACTTCATCCCCTAATGAAATTTTGTGAAAACTGAAAAAGTTTGTTTGAGGGGTACTACATTAAAAGGTAAATTTAGTCCATGTTTATGGGTGATATCGTAGTGGGTGTATCCACATTCCGGCAAATAACTACTTATTTTGTCTTCCCACGAGTGCTTATTTTTAACACAAAGTTTTCCTATTTCATCGGATGTTAAGTAAGGATCCGCCCTCTCAGAAGCCATATGAAAGTGAACGTATGTGACGTCTAAGAAAAAAATTATTATTGTCAACTATTCGGCCTAAATTTCAGGCCATCTTCAGGGCAATGGGGCTAAAGAAGGGAGAGTGTCCTGGCTCAGGTAAACTAAATCATAATATTGTAAGCAGCTACTATCAGTAGATAAGTCAATAGAATTAAAACGGCAATATAAAATTCGGCAACAATCAGTACAGGAAGCATACCTAAATTTTATTAAGTCTAATAAACAATTAGTTGTTTATTCTAATGAAATTTGGCATGAGACTTTTAGATAATAATTCAAAAGAATTCATTCTAAAATCAAAGAAATTTAAATATCAAGTAAATGTTAAATACAAGTTTTTTTGATGCTTTGGGTGTAATATTTAGTTAAGGGTAATGACACTCAACACAGTTTTGTTTATTGACCATTAATAAGTTGTGAAATAAAATAAAACAATTATAGGTTTAGTTTTAACTCAATCAAAAATTGTAATTTGATTGTTAATAGGACGATATTGGAAATTTGACAAGATGCTTTTAAATGTAAAATAAAGAAAAATTAACAATTAATGAGAGAGAATGGAATAAAAAAATCTATCTGTTCCAGCCAGAACTCGAACCAGGATCTCCTGCTTGCCGGGCCGGAATGCTTTCGCTACACCACCGGGACGAGATCGACTCCTGGCTGGGACAGATAGATTTTTTTATTCTATTCCCTCTCATAAATTGTTTAAAATTTACGTGGGATAATCAACCACAACCCAATAAATATTTATAAAAAAAATAAATAAATAAAAATAAGTTCAATATTGATTAAAATCAAACAAATTGGATTTAGGGAATATCTGTTTTGGCAAGTGACTGAAAAAACTTTTTTTCCTGTAGCTTGTGTAATATTTAGTTTGGAGCAATGAAACTGAACAATGCTTTAATTTTTTTTCATATATGAAATATATATTTCACATGAAATATAAATTTCAAACATGGCGAGATGGACTTGGGAGTATTTCATAATATCTTAAATGGAACTTAATAACGTTACTATTTTGATGACTATTAATTAAGATGCAATGCATATGATTGCCGAGATTAATATATCGTCCGTATAATTTTTTCCTTCAGGTATTCCTAACGTCCTCCACATCTGAGAATCGCTTACGATCCGATTTCTACACAATGCAATACGAGCTGTCGAACTAGAATCATAGGATTCACGCCTGAGTTAGAAGTACCCGTAGAGTACTTATGTATATTCCAGTTTTATGTTTGTGTTTGATCATGAGGTGAACTGCCTTAGTGCAGTTATGGGCTCCAGTAAGTATGCAATTAATTTAAATTGCAATAAAGTAAAATTGAAGTTTGTTACAGAAGCACATTGCATAGAACCAACCCAAATCACATTTATGTTACTGAGACAAAGTGGTGATCTAGTGTCTGACTGAAATTTTGGAAAAGAATTTGGCCCACGCAACAGCTAAATTTCATTTCAGTATCCATCCTCTTGGATCATTTTAACTGGATATCCAAACAGACGTTATTATGCCGTATGCAGAAACCATCAGCTTATATCTAAAGCAGAAGCTGTTGTAGTTGCTCAAGTATTTCAATCTTGTACAAGCTATAGAAAAGGGGACTTAGTTCAGCTCCTTGGATGATACGTCTCATAAAACTGAGAAAAGAACTATTCAAATATGCAAATATGGAATCTTATACTCGGTAAGAAAGTAAGAAATTTTCTTAAAATATAGTCCAGGAATCCTGGCCTCTTTTCAATTTAGAAACAGTCCTTTTCATGTATATATATATATA
>KZ807119.1:376845-392742 GCA_000696205.2 Oncopeltus fasciatus
ATATATATATATTGTTAACGTTCGCATGTCAAAGATCCAGAGTTCCTATCATGAACCTAACCTAAACGTAATCTGAGGAACCGGGTTCTTATCCCCTCAGGCTATCACTGTTAGGTATCCACAGTTGCAGCTGTTGCTATGCAAGTATTCTAATAAGACATTAAGCATGGATCTGATCCTTCATTGTAAAAAAGGATAAATGGCCTCCAGCCTCATGTGATCCGTCAGTCTACTAGATTCGAATCATCTAAGGGAGTAAACCCTTTTAAGGAAAATTGCAGCTACCCCAGAGGTAACAGGGGTTGGAGGCAAGACAACACTCTACTGCCTCAAAACTATCAAATTTAGGAGACAAATATAGATCTCTGAGGTCTAAAGACCCCTCGGGTATTTGAAAAGAAACTGAAAAATAAACTATGTATATAAAATTTATTATTCAGTTGGTTGGAACATGCCAATCTCTTCAGTACTGACTGAGTATTTTATTTTAAAGTATTATTTGACATAAAATAAGCCTTAGGATCACTAGAAACGAGTAATAGTCTAAATCCGCCAGGGACCCTTCAGAAAGCAGATTATTAATGCAACAGAAATATACCTGAAGAGATGGGAATATTTCTCTTAGGAAGGCCTTTGATAACGAGCATCTCTTATCTCTTTGAAAGAGATGTCATTCACACTCCAGCAGAAATAGATTGGAGAGTTCCTGTACTCTTTGAATCTCACTGTCCTCGTACAGTATAAATCTCGCAAGTTATTTATGTTAATATACTGAAGAGAAAAAGAGAAGTTGAAAAGTTCCAATAGATCTCCAACGAACATGCCACCAAGAGTACAGAAGTCATTTATAATAATAGTTAACTGTTCACTTCTTTTTTGTTAAAATAACAGTCAGGGCATCCACTTAAAAAAAAATTTGATTGATATAAAAATATTGAAATTACAACTTTTTCACATACAATGAAGCAATAGTGGATCAAATTTCTGAGGAATTACTAACAGAATCATTGTTAACTTCCACAAACGGTCTTCTTCTTTTTTTTTTTTCAATTGTAAAACTTTTGATATATTTTCTCTTTAATCTTAATTATATAATTTATCTTATGTTATTATATTAATTTATTTATGTTTAGACTAGTTTTTTTAAAAATACCTTAAATCTTAATCTCGGTCCGATAGTTTTAGTAGCAGTAGTAGTTTTTTTTAAACATTGAATAAAAAAAAAATCAGTCCCACAAAAAGTTAGAAAGCCCCTGATACATGTTACGGATATGTTTATTTACGACCCACGGCGTACGAGAAAAGGTCTTAAGTCAGAACACCATTCTGGATCCCTGATTTTCCTCCCATTCAATAAAGATTTGAATCCAATTAAAGCGGATGTTCCTAGGGAAACACCAAGAATCTACTTGGTCATTAAAAATAGAAGCACTGAAAAAATCTAACTGCTAAATATAACTTATTTAATAATAATTAGGAGCAATCTTCATAAAAAAAATGAGTGAACTCTAGTTTTTATTAACATGTAAAAGTAGTTGTCATGTAATATCGTCATCCACTGTTGTCAATACTTGTTCAGAAGAAAAACACATAGATTTTATACATCATAAGTCGCATCTGAGAGAGAGGTTGAGTGGGTCTTGAACAATACTACTACAAAAAAAAAAGAAAAAAAAAGACGTTTAAGACGTCATTTTGTTTAAAATTCGACCTCTGATTTATTTATCTCTTTTACACCACGCTATCTGTTTTGACACTAACAACTTCAGGCTATTTTAATCGGTCTTAATACTACAGGTATGTAAGAATCTTGGTTATACCAAATGTACCAAAATAAATTTCTGAAATGGTATGAATTTTTTTAACGAAAATTTTTAGGGTAATATGGCACTTAAATTTATTTTCCAAATGATGTCGTTTTCCAAAATTTCCTTTGATTAAACACGTGGAAAGGAAAGGAAAATACTTATCTAGCAAACAAGGTGGGGAGTAAGACTCTAACGATAAAGGCGAGAATATTCTTAATTTCTAACGTAGTTTTTTTTTGACCTTAGGTATTATTATTGTATTTTTTTTTCTTGGGGTTCGGTCAAGGTAGATAAAAATAAATACAAATTTTTAAAAAATGTGTATTTTTTAAATTATCTGCCAACGTTTCGGCTTACACTGTAAGCCATGTTCAGGGTTATCATGAAGAGGGGACGTAGTGTCACCAAGATTCCATTTTCATGACATAAAGGGATGAAAATGGAGATGGGATTCAGTCATGAAAATGGGATCTTGGTGACACAAGGTCCCCTTCTGCCTTCATGATAGCTCTGAAGATGGCTTATAATGTAATGTATGTTGTCTGATAATTTAAAAAATACACATTTTTTAAATTTTTTTTTATCTATCTTGACCAAAACCCAACAAAAACATCTAATAATTTTTGATTTCTGTTCATTTTTCCTCCAAAAAGAGGCTCACTCTCCTCAAGAAAAGAGAGTAAATTGAGGAAATGCATTGGGTTCAGACCACTTCCTCTTGAGATTATAAAAGGTCTAGAAGGTAGCAATCAATATGAAAAGGAGAAGAAAGTTCGTCTTTAGAAAACAAATGGTATATGAACACGTACATGAATATATTTATAAGACCACGCCTGCCAAAAGCCTTCGAACAACGTCTTCCCATGTTAACCTGTGCCGTCCCTGGGCTCTTGTACCATGCACCTTGGCCAAATCCTTCTTAAGCCCGTCAGTCTAAATGTGATATACTCTTCTTTGTAGTATCGCCCTACATAAAAATTAGTTCCTTCTAGGATAGTCGGGATCGGGAGCCTGCTGGTATATCACCTTGCTTCTAGGAAAACTTGCCTAATCGATCCACTGAATCTGTGTATAAGCCGGCATACCAGCATTATGCTTAATATAATCTTATTATGTTTATATAATATAAACTAAATTGGTTTTTCTCATATAATAATAATATAGTTAACTTTGAAAGAAACTATTTATGATTTAATTTGGACGAAAAGCATTTCTTGAGAGTTCAATCTAAAGAAAGAGCAAACGAAATAGAATACAGAATATTTTCTACAGGAAACACTTCCTTCATAAATAATAAACTGAGATTCCCCTATTGTCAGAATAAATCATTAACAGGTTGCTTCTTATGCAAATCTGAGAGAACACTTCACATCCAGAAATGTATTTTCCAACGTTTGATGATAATAAGTCCTGAGGATGAATCTATTTTAAATGTCGTTCAAGGATACGAATCCTAAATCATTCTCGCTTTATGTCCTTCAATCCGTGGAGGAAAAATAGAACATTTTGTTTAGTGAAGAAATAAATATTCCATTTATTACTGTTCTGTGATATCCTATTATATTTTGTTTTTTTATTCTAGCGTGTACTTGCTATTCGGGGAAAAAACATTCAGCATTCATATTTTAAAATGAAACAGAAAATTAGAGATATTTGGTATTTTTCAAGAGAACCTATAGCCAAAATTGCCCGTTAAAATTTTAGCATATTCCCCGTAAGGAAAGCTTTACACCATCGTATCGTCACATTTATTTTAAAAATCAAATTTTATATCCTCACTGATCCAACTGAGGAACAATTAATATGAAAAAGTACAGAAAGCTCAACCAACCGTTTAAGTTATATTCTTAAATATCTTAGTTTAGAAGTGGTTTTAATAGAAATATAAAAATAACACAAATATCATAAAATCACTTTTTAACCTGTTATTATCCAAGTAATAGAATATACATATTACCCCACCCACCCATATACACACACACATATAAATAACACACACACACACACACACTCATGCGTGTGTGTGTGTATATTGGATAAATTAGTCAGGGTTTCGGCCAGGATCATAAAAATAAAATACTCCAGTCGTGAGTTGTAATCGAAGGAGAGAGGATCGTAGTGAGCTCCCGGAGATTAAGATAAACGGCTTTATTCCCCGCGCCTGGTGATTCCAGCTAAGTCTTTAATTTAATTTTTATTTTTTATTTTATTTTAAATATATATATATATATATATATATAATATATACAACATTATTACCTCGTGTTCTTAATCAACTAGAAAATACGAGGGATCTCTACATTTAGGGAACCATGAGTTCCCCGAGCCCTAAACGTAGGAAAAAACCTGGGGGGATTTCCCAGAACGACCAGGTCGTCAATAGATTATGCACTCAAACAATTAAATTCTTAAGTATAAAAAAAGATGGTGAGGGTAACCTATCTAGCGTCTCACCATTCGTTATAGAAAAAGCTGTTGTCGGCCAAGCAGGCAAGGTAAACTCAATTAAAAAACTCCGAGATGGGTCAATATTAGTTGAGGTATATAATGATCACCAAGCACAACGATTGATGAAACTAAATTCTTTTTTTGAACACGTTAAAGTTAAAGTTGAGCCACATTTATTTTTAAACACAAGTAAAGGCGTTATTAGATGTCAAGACCTTATGTGTGTGCCTACAGCCGATATTTTAATTAATTTGAAAGAACAAAATGTTACTGACGTAAGACAAATAATTACAAAAAAAGATCAAACACAAATTCCGACACCTACTTATATTTTAACATTTTCAACACCAGTGGCCCCAACTGAAATAAAGGCCGGTTACCTGTTACTACCTGTCCGTAAATATGTACCTAGTCCTTTACGATGTTTTTCATGTTTACGATTTGGGCACTCTACATCAGGGTGTTCAAATAATAAAGTTTGCAAGAACTGTTGTTCTGATGAACACGTCGAAAATGAATGTTGCTCGCCATCATATTGCATAAATTGCAAAGCTCCCNAAAAAAAAAAAAAAAAATAAAATACTCCAAAACTATTGGGTAATTATTTTATTATTCTCAACGTTTCGAATTATGTTTTACGTCATCATCAGGACTGAAATACAATATACAATATTACACTTATAGATCGTGTAATGTTATATAATATTATAGATTAAGATTAACAGAGAGAGATGCGGTATGTTATATGAGGGAAAAAGATATACCGAATGAACTAAAAATTTAACTATATAAATATGAAAACATTAAAAACTTTATAAGTACTGATAATAATGTATGGAGAGAAGTTTCGAGGGAAGTTTATGGTCCCATTTCAGAGTGCAGAACTAAACTGAGAGAAAACCGGTGATAGGGGATGGGAAGAGGTCAGTCGGCAAACTTCAAAGGTAAAAATGAAGGGGTTAATGCTTTCAGGGGGAAGTTGGAATGAAATACGCCAAAGATTGTTTACTTGAGTTTTTCCGTTCGAGTTATACTGAAGATATTGCAATAAGCTGGGGAAATGTTATCTTTGTTATATTTTCTTAAGGAATGGCTCCTTCAGAGCCCAGGACAGTAGCTTGATTAAAAGCAGGCGTGTGGTTGTTGATAATATCATGAAGGGAGAGGGCAGAAGAATAAATATCACGTATCTTAAGAATTATTAAGATTCGTGATATTTATTCTTCTGCCCTCTCCCTTCATGATATTATCAACAACCACACACCTGCTTTTAATCAAGCTACTGTCCTGACCTCTGAAGGAGCCATTCCTTAAGAAAGAGCTGATTTCGGAATGTGTGCACATCAATCTCAATCCACTCTTTTCTCACCCAGACTGTCTAGAGCTTCTATATCATTGACTTATTTTCCCCCAAGATTTTATCTACATAAATACCAACATTAAATCGCATATTTAGGTAGGTAACCTGGAGGATTACGAAACCGACCCTAGACTCTTTATCTTCCGTCGTTTTATAAAGGGCTTATCTCCCTTTAGTCCTTTATCGGCTTTTAACATGTAAATAGTCAACATACTTATATATGTTCATCCATAACTTAACTGACTGTTAAGTGAAATCTGCTTAAATTACGCAGCTCTTGCGTGAAGCGCTTAATCACCTAACTTTTCATTCCGGCATTATTGCTGTTTGCCTGAGTTGCGGCACTAGCCGTTCTGTCGTGTCACTTACGGCCATTGAACATCATTGTAGGCAATTACAAAATGTAAACTTACAGAATGTAACAACCAAATAAATAAATTTATTAAAAAAAATACTGTTTCAAGACAATCACGAATAGCCTTAATCGTCTTTCATAATTTTGACGTCATTTAATATGATCCACTTGACATTTGATTACAATTTGTGCTTTAAAAAAAATATAGACTTCACCCTTAACTGCATAAATCATAAATGATTAAAAATTATCTTTTACAATAATATGGTTTTATATATCGTTCTGGGAATAACTCTGGTATGCTTTCACAAATCATATTTTCTGACGACACAGAAAGGCACACACAGACACACGCGCACACATAGGATAAACGGAGCAATGAATGACTGATCATTTATCCATTCGTTTTTTATACTCTAATCCTTCTTCTCTAATCCTTCTGTACACATACAAAACAAGATGAAGTTATCAGTTGACTCTGAATTAAGCTTAATGACGTCATGAACCTTAGGTAGGTTATCGGCTTATTCCTTCCTTTTACTCAAATATTTATCACTCTTTTCTTATTTATTAAGCTCTTAAATAATCGATAACTCAAAACATTCACATATGAATTCACAATTCCTAAAGTTCATATTCACCAGAGCTTTAGTGCGTCGAGTTTCGTCGCCAGCTAACAATTAATTCGTCAGAACATAATGAACAACTCAGCCAAGGACATTGTATATGTTCCACTGCCCACTGCGCTCTTCACTTGTTCACGCTTCAGTTGTTATCTGAGATAACACATGCGAAACCTTCCTGCAATCAGTTCCGTGTAACATAAATATATAAAAGGGAAAATATACAATACCCACTTAATTACAGTCATAAATATCTCGTTCATTATTGTTTTTCTATAGGGCACGGAATAAAAAAGCATTTTAATCGCACCTAAAATTATTTGAACTGGCCCATTATTATTTTTTGAACAAAGTTTATAAAATTGATATCATTTATGTTTGAGTTAATATGATTAGTACACTATATTGTGTATTATATATAAAGCTATATTGTTTTCTAAAATTTATGTTTTATAAAATAAACATTTGGAAAAAATATTTTTTTAAGAAATTGTTTCTAAATAATAAAGTTTTTCTGATTAATTAATATAACTAGGATAGAAGTTAGTTTTCCTTCCCGGCTAGTCTAGAGCCAAATTTAGTGGTCTTTTCTCTTGAACCCATTGCTCTCTCCGGTTTGTAACATAATTTGTCATTTACTCTTGTACTATATTCATCATTAATAAGACGTGGGAAATCTGCTTGGATTATGAAACTCATGCGTGATAGATTTTTTAAAGATCATATATTTTTTTAAAGTTCAAATGGAGAGTTTTTTGACCGTAGAGATTATTAGTAATTTTTTTTTGTTGGGGTTCGGTCAAGATAGATCAAAAAAATACAATTTAAAAAATGTGTATTTATTGATTATCTACCAACGTTTCGGCTTTCATTGTAAGCCATCTTCAGGGCTATCATGAAGGCGAGACGGGACGTCGGGTCACCAGGACCCTATATTCATGAATCAACATTCATGATTCATTAACTCATATTTATGATTCCAGTCATGAATAAGGGATCCTGAGTTGGTGATGATATCATGAATCAGTGTTTCCGTTATTCATAGTGTATCTTAGTAAATTAAATGGGGGCGGTGTGTGGTTCGGTGGTTAGAGCACTTGTTTCCTGAGCCTAAAGCCTCAATAAATGAAGGTTCAATAGTCACAGTGCACAGTCAGTTATTTATAAATTCAGAGAACTCCTGGTGTTCTTAAGGGGATACCCAACCCCTATTTGTCAAATTTTAGTTTAATGGGGAAAAGTTGAAAATTAGTGGGCTGATCATCAATTTACGCAACTTCTCTAGAGTGCCTTGAGTCAAGAATGATTTCATTCTAAAAATCCCCCCCCCCCCCAGGACTCAAGGCCTATTGCAGGACTGGCTTTTTTTTTCTTTTTTTTAATGTGAAGTAAAAGGCATAGAATTATTTTTTATAAACAAATTTTAACTTTTTTCAATAGTTAATATTAAGAAAAACATTTAAGATTACATTTTATAACTATTGTATTTGTCGTGGTATTTAATCCTACATTAATTTTACACAATAAATGCCAGGGAATAGAATAAAAAAATCTTACTGTCTCATCCGGGAATCGAATCACGGATCTCCTCCTTTCTGGCTAGTCTCGGTGGTGTAAATGGTTAGCAGGAGATCCGTGGATCGAGTCCCGGATGAGACAGTAAGATTTTTTTATTCTATTCCCTGGCATTTATTGTGTTTAAGATTGCTTCACTTTTTAATTATAAGCACTACTCATATAAGAGCTGATTAAGAGGTTTCCTGTTTAATTTATATTCTTGAATGGTTTCGGTGTCAAGTCACCATCTTCAGGGTCTACAAGGAGTGTCACGAGAAAGACACCTCGGAGGTAAGGTGTCTTCCTTGTGAGACTCAACGTAGACCCTGATAATAAGATAATATATAATCCAGTTATGAATAGCGAAAATTAAAAAGAAAATGTAGTCACTTAGTCAATCCTAGGACTTAGAAATAATTAGTAATACAAATTATTAAAACTATATTTTCAGGAAGTTGGAAAGGTTTGTCTTACAGTGGAAAGACAGTAGTTTTCAAAGCCCGTTATAAGGACACCCCCATTGCCGATCCCTAAGAAGGAAATGTGGATATTTAAGATTGCATCTAAGGAGCTTATTCACGCGTTAGTCTTAGTGCCATCTTCAGCAAGCTGCCAGCATTTCAGAACAATTACTCATTCGCTGTTATTTACCTCCATCTTTCGGCAGATCATCACGGCTCCTGCGTGACGGACTCTGAGTTTGACAGTGAGCCCTCCCCTAAGAGACAAAGTTTACCCCGAGAAGCGAACTCCTACTAGGTTCTACTAGGTCGTGGTGGCAGGGGTGAGGGTCTTAATGAGTTTGTCCAGGAGCTTTCCCTTCTCGCCCCCTGGGGCGCCACGATCGCACCGACTGATTGATGGCGGAAGGTAAACAGTAGCCCTCTAGATTTCCTTATTGGCTTGTATCTACAACTAATCGTAAGACTTGATAGTTTCCAGATTAGTCTGATTTGACTCGAAAAAAGAAAATTCAAACACAATCATGGTCTTTATCGAACACACATGAAATTTCATATATTCAGAAAAGACATGGAATGAATGGCTAAATTGTTGAAAGGGAGCTAACATTTTTTAAATAAATAAAAGATCCGAAGACGTCAATTAGGGTGTATTGTGGAGTGGGATATTAACATCACCCGCACGTCTCATAATGCATGGTGTTTGCGGAAACCCCTCCCTTCAGCACTTCCGAATGGTTTTTCTGAGGCACTTGAGGACATTATAGTAAATTAATTAAATAAATTTTGCTGTTTAAAGTAAGAAATTCGCCGATCGCATAAGCCGCCATGAGCTGTTTTGGTGCCTTAGGAATATTACGACACTAAACTGATGGTCTTTTTGTATCAGTACAGTGGAGACATCTGTGGTAGATAGGGGATGAATAATGAGGCACTCACGGCTACTTCTCATCCCCCGGTGGGTCAGGGTGTAGAATACCACCCCCCCCCCCCCCAACCCACTTGTGGAAAAGGATACAGAAGTTACAAGATAGGTGACCTCTTGATTATTATGGTATTCCGACGTGAGCATCACTGTCTCTGAGAACCAAACACAAGAAAAATCCGACTAGCACTAAAAATATTCCAAGGAACTTGCAGAACAGACAGACATCCCAACACACATGTTAATCATGTGTTGTTCAATTTTTGATGCAGTTCGTCCTTAATTACTGATGATCTTTGTCCACCCTCTGACTTTATAAAATCCCGTTAAGCTAAACAAGCAATTTCCCTTTTTTCATTAGAAAGTGTAATACACAAGCCAGGGAGACTAATGTGTGTAAAAAGCATAATAATTATAATAAATAAATAATTATAAAATTTTCAGCCCCTCTTAACCCTTCCATCTAATTTGATTACAACCAAAAATGAATTATTTTACGAATTTGAAGTGAAAAAAATACAGAATTTGGTTTCTATATTTAAAATTAAAATGGCCTGCCCAAGATTTAAATTAAATTCTTAATGTTCAAAAGGAGAGTTTTTTTGACCGTAGATATTATTCTTAGATGATTTTAGTTGGGGTTTGGTCAAGGTAGATAAAAAAAAAACCACAAATTTAAAAAATACATTTTTAAATATGTGTTTTTTTGGATCTACCTTGACCGAAGCCCAACTAAAATCATCTAAGAATTAAATTCTTAATATGCGTTTTTTTTCTCGAGAAAGCGAGATACGAAAGAAATGTAAAGAGAGCTACAAATAAAAATCTTACTACCTCAGCCGGGAATTGAACCCCGGTCTCCTACTATCCGGGTAGGCGCGCTAAACCTCTACACCACCGAGGCAGGTTAGATAATCTCTCCAACTCCTCGCACTTTACTCCGAGTCTAAACCCCCGAGTAAGACGAATATATCGTCTTATACTCGAAGGAGCTGACATTGTCGGCTTTTTGTTAGACTCTCGTTTTTTTCCCTCTGATATTTAAAAAAAAATAATGATATTAATTGTGGTAAGTAATCCCATGTTACATTTATACAAGAAACAAACATATCACAATTAACATCATAATTTATAAAAAAATTACAAGATATAAATGTTTAAAATTTTTTTTTTCATCTATTTTATTCTATGCATTGTCACTAATAATTAAATATTAAAATATTGAGATTTTAAATTTCGTTTTCCATCTAAACCCTCCACTGCTTCGACAAATTTTCGCCTTTAAGAAATTTATAAAACGGTTGGTGAAAAAAATAAGCCTAAAAATGAAATTGGTTTCATTTATTTGGGAAATAAGAACGATCCAGATCGTGCAAACTAATAAGTGTTCGCACATACAAATATTAAGCTTTTCCGGAGTTGGAAGACATGGTCTGTGCTGGTGGATTAGGATGGTATGGCAGTTTACTGTGGAAAAGGATGAAGCGGGAAGAAATGAAGTCTTGTATAAAAGGGATATTAAGATCGTAGTAAAGGGAAGAATTGGATACATAATAGGGAGCATTTACAATTATTCTTAGGGTTTTGGATTGAAAGGACTGGATTCTTTGGATGTTGGAAGGCTTGGCGGCACCCCAGATTTCTACTCCGTAAGTCCAGATTGGTCGTAATAAGGTTTTGTAGAGCGTCAGTTTGTTTTCAACCGTAAGATTAGATTTCTTATTAACACTATACTATATAATAATTAAGAAGGATAATATAAAATATATGTAAGTGGTTAAATAAAATTAATAACAAAATGTTCTACTTATTTGTTCAAAAGTATCATGTTATTCATGAACAAAATGTTTCACTTTGTTATCCGGAGCATATATTGCACAAATAGTTCAATTTTCTCTCTCTAGCGAGCAACAGTCATGTAGTTGGTTGATACTGAAGAAGGAGTCTGTGAGGTCGATGATGTAATGTTTTGAAGTTTGTCCTTGGGATTTGTTATTTTTCGGGCCGTAGGCTGAATTGATTGGAAATTGTATTCTTTTTAATTAGAGCGGCGACTTCCAGGGACGACTGGTGTTCTGAGGATATGTTGCGTGTGTCCGTTCTTCTATGTTGTATGGGTTTTAGCTATTCCTTTACGTCAGAACTGGCGAGATCTCCTTCTCGGAGAAAAGTAAACTTCTCACTTATCAAGCTTTTTTGAAATATTTACTTTTTTTTTTTTTGTCAGTGCGAAACTCGACAGCCCTCACTTCACTGATTGTTTACAATAACGAAAACTACTATCGCTTCACTGCAGTACCTTTTTCGTCACTCCCTTTGTCACTGATAAGAGTCTGGTGCTCGGAAAATTCCACAACTCAGGACGAATTCAAAAACCTGCCAAAGAGACTTCGAATATCCTATATATAGTATCGTATATTGTTAATTTTAATTTATACCTAATTCAATTTTCACGTATTATTCACTATAAAGTTTGTCACTAATAAAATAATGACGAAGATTTAAAATTTTAAAATGAGAGTTTTTTGGCCGTAGATATTATTCTAAGATGATTTTAGTTGGGGTTAGGTCAAGGTAGATCCAAAAAAAAAAAATACAAATTAAAAAAAACGTATTTTTTAATAGATTATCTGCCAACGTTTCGGCTTACATTGTAAGCCATCTTAAGGACTATCATGAAGACGAGAGGGGACGTCCTGTCCCTAAGTTCACATTTCCATGAGTTCAGTCCGAAACGTTGGCAAATGATCTTTTTAAAAAATACACTTTTTTTAAATTTGTATTTTTTTTGGATCTACCTTAACCGAACCCCAACTAAAATCATCTAATAATATAAAATTTTAATCTTCCTCTACCCACTCTCCACTAATTTTAACCATTAATGGAATCGTATACTAGTTGAGGGAAAACTCTTAAATACCGAAATTGATATCTTTTTTTTTATAAGAGTTTATTCCTTATTTTGTCCCTAGCTGCTATACGCTTACATATAAATAGATACATATTAGTAGCTAGCATTATTAGTGTCCAGCAGGTAGGATCGGAGAAAATGTCATAAAAATATGTTATGTGAATAACCTCAATAGGTAACTCAAACTGAAAATCAGTATAAAGGGTATGTCATACAGAAGCGGCATAAAATAAGCGAATTTCCAACTTTATTAAAGGTGGACAGAGATAAGAGATAAATTATTAATCATGAAACAAGATAAAAAATAAATATAGAGAATACAGCTGAAGCTGGCTCTTGGTACAATATGGCAATAGATAGGGGCTAAATTCGTTTTTCGTAAAAATATTTCGTAACATAAAGAATAGCCTGATTTCCATACAAAATCGTCAAGAAATATGCTGAAGAAAAATAATACATTTCATAAGCTAAATAGAGCGTTGATTGATCTTTTCGGCCCTTGTAAGCCTAGCGCAAGGGTTCGAGACTCATCCTCGCACATGGGTGTTAGTAGATACCAGTAGATAGACCTTCCATTCATGACACTAAGCGATTAAATGAAAGGTAAAAAAAAAAACTAATAAATAAAGTTACTCATTTCTGGCAGGGTCACTGAACTAACCTTTTGGAACCAGGAATCATGTAAGATTTTTTAGAAAAATTATTGAAAGGTAGGATTATTAAAAAACCATAAAATAAACCAAATAATCTCGGCCTCCTAAATAACTTAGCTAAAAATAGCTGACTATATAATGGAGCCGAAGAAATACCTCTCTCATTCATAAAAACTTGATATCCTTGGAATAAGTCGTGATTCCCACTTATACTTGTGAAGGATAACTTAGTTTTCAGCGCACAAATAGCATTCCTGCAAGAATATACATGTCTATAGGGGTACTCACATCTTGAATAGCATCCACAAGAATATTTGAATTTTATATAATATCATAAATATATATATNATATTTATATATTTATGATATTATATATATTTGAAGAGACCACATTTTTGCTTCTCCAATTAGGTTGGGTTAAAATTTATGATTTATTGTTATATTTTTTCAAAAATCTGCTTAATGGAGATGGAATAATCCACCTATCACCATAAATAAATATTTTTTTATACATAGACATCTCATTACAAAGATTATGTAATTGACAATCATTTTTAATAAAATGACAGATCTGGTAATTTTAGACTTTTATTTGTCAATCTATCATTTAAACATTGACTTAATTGGATTGACTGATAGTAAATTACAGATATTAAATATGGATTTAGAATGTGCTAGAATCTGATCTAAATGTGAAGGTCATAGGATCTTTAGAGCACCCTTTAAAGCGCAGGTAAAAGGCTTAGCAGTAACTACTAAGTTACTAGTCTTTGTAAGTTGACTGAAATTTCAAAATAATAACAATAAATGTTCAGATTACTTGTATATGATAAATAGTAAATGTTACTTATTACTTTTATTAATTTTATAATTATGAATCATACTAAAATTGTAAAATAATATTGCTTGTAGCCCTGAAGAAAAGAAAATATATTCTCAAAACAATTTTTAGTACAAGGGAACAGAATAAAAAATCTAATGCACCGGCCCGGATAGCATGAGACCCAGGTTTGTGTCCTGGCTGGAACAGTTATATTTTTTAATCTGTCCCCTTGCACATAAAATTGTTAAAATTTACGTGGGATTAAATACCACAAAAAATAATATTTATAAAATTAAAATTTAAAAGTAAATAACGATAGTCATTTAAACAGCTTGACAATGTCAGGTCCTCCGAGCATAAGACGATATATACGTCTGCCTCGGAGGTTAGACTGTCGACACTAGTGCGGAGAATTTAATAACTTATCAGACTTGTCTCGGTAGCGTAAATGGAAAATGCACTGGCCCGGTTAGCAGGAGATCCAGGTTCGTGTCCTGGCTAGGACAATTAGATTTTTTATTCTGTTACCTTTCACTAAAAATTGGTAAAATTTACGTGGGATTAAATACCACAAAAATAATATTTATATATTCTCGAAATATTGGTCTTAAACTAAATTATTATACAAAATTATATTACTTTGTCTCTACCCACACACACGCACACAGACACACACACATTTTGTTATATCAATATTATATTTAAGATTAATATTTAATTACTTTAAAGCCTCCATAAATCAATAATTTTTTTAATAACTGGATACCGGCGAGTTCTTCAACATAGTAACTATTAAAATTCCCTAATACTGATAAATATATGATATTCAAACTGATATATATTCAGACACATAAACACACATATGTAACTAGACCTTCACCCCGCTCAAGAACTTTGTTGACAGACTATTGGTTCTCAGCCATTCCTGGAGGTAGCTCTTCTCTCTTGACCCTCTCTGGTCTAGCTCTCGCCGCTAACCCTCAGTAGCCAAACTTCTCGCCCAACTCTGCAGATTCTCAGCACTGTAGATATAATGGATCAGCAGAAAGAGGGGTCGTGACGCGGATAGGAATCCGGAACCTTAGACATGGAATTTACGAGATTTAACTGCTGCAACACTAACACCCAAAATGAAACTTCTTGAAATTTACTTAGTATTTTTACTTTTTATAGTATAAATACATATATATCGGAAACATAAAGCCTAAGCTTGAAGCCCATCATTGGCCGTACTCTTCTAACCTTCTCGAGAATATAAATTTGCCCTTAAATCATTTATATTTATTTATAATATTGCTTGTTAAGACATAATAATGCTTTACATATTACATAGCATATTCTACTTTTTATATTTTGTTTGAAATTTCTACGTAATGTCATCGAAAACCTGCTGGACTCGTTTTTAAAATAATATTAACTAGGGGTATTATGTAACTATATTTTACAGTAGCATATTAATTCACCATCGGCACAATAAGAAAACCTATCAAAACTTATTGATTGTGTATTATATTCACCTTGATAGTCGTAAAATACGAAAATAAAAATGAAAAAAATGTATTTATAAAAAATATGAATAAAAGAAAATCATCTAATAATTTAAAGAAAATGTTTATAATAAACAAAAGCGACCAAGAAAAAAAAAAAAGACTCGATTATAAGATTCCATAGACTTCCTCATTAGTACCATTTACAAAAATTTTACGAAAAACTCTAAATAAATGAAATAATTGTTGATAAGGAATGTTAATATTGCAAAGAAGGGCTCTGGGCTCTGAGTGGCAGGATTGGAAAGGGTTGGGATTCAGACGGATTTACTGGGGGAAAGAACGTACATAATTTAGGCTTATTCTTCCTGACGACCCTTTTTAGCGGATTCATGGAGAAAAATGGAGATATCAGTTATAATTATTGTATTGTGTTACAATAAGTCAATATTCTGTCCCTCTCAGGTCCTTATTTATATTATATAT
>KZ807119.1:412676-436437 GCA_000696205.2 Oncopeltus fasciatus
TATATATATATATATGTGTGTGTGTGTGTGTGTGTGTGTGTATATACATATAAATCTACTATTATCATTGTTATGTATTTATCTTTCGGAATAATACCACACTGGCCGTTCAATTCCACGAAAATTTCAAATAAAAATATTTTATAATCAACAATGTTGAATTTAGTTTACGTATTTTTTTGTAATTACGATGTCTATAACTATTTATGAGATAGCTTATATGAGTTGAATTAATCTATTTGATTGTCTTGTCTGGAACATATCCGCTATCCCCTTAGTGGATAAATCTCATAACGCAGTATTATATCAAGGGATTTTTAGCAGATTTCCCAAAGGTTGGTTGTTCTAAGCAGATTTGTCACATTCACCAAGGTGGGTGTGTGTGTGTGAGGAAGATGTAAGATTGTGGATGTGATGACAGAATTGGGTTCAAAGAGAAAGGAAGGGGGCATTCAAGGAATTTTTTAAGGTCTGACTCACGGGGAAAATTGTCTGGATCTGGATAAGGTGTGGAGTTATTTTGGAGATGAAAAAGAATAAGTACGGATTTTTCATGTTCTGACGACGCCCATGAAGAATCGCAACGACGAAGAGGTGTAGAAGGAATATGGTCCTTAAGGATTTTTTTGATGGCGGTTAAAGATTTTATTTTTATGGAGAAATAATTCCTTTTTGACTACATGGGAGAAATAGGTTTCTTAATAAGCGTTTTCCGAAAAACTTTTTTTTTTAATAATAAACATTAGGAAATTGTTTTTCACACCTATTATGTTCTATACATTTTTTTTAAAACTTAAACAACAGCTAAGATATCACGATTATAAATTTGGACATCCTCAATATACCCTCTCCACTTTTTCAACGTTTTTTCAATTTGGTTTTCCTCAAAATTCTCCCTTCTTCCCGACCGATTTCGCCCATTATCGTTAAGGATCGTTCCTGCAGAAGATCATGGATTCGCCACTGAAGGCTATAAATATCTAGCATACAATTACACTCAAGGAAGGAGAGAAAAATCAGTGATAATCCAGTTCAAATATTTCTTCCGGATATTTTTTCGCTTGACCATGGTCGAGCTACGCCATCATCAAATCTGAGGACTTAAGCTGGAGCAATGTTACCTGATACCCATCACGTAGACCACTAAACACGACCACTAGTATTCACATCAAAGTCCGCGTGCGACGTGACTTCCGCGTGACCATTACCAGCAGCCGTATTCGACATCTCCGGACCTCCCCTGATCGCACATCTCACCCTGGGGGCGCCCATTGATCCCTAACCTCGGGGCTTTGAGGATTAAGCAGTGGATAGTGGATTGACCCTATTCTACAAACTAGTGAAGTTCCCATATTACATAGAGAACAAAAGTATAAAGGAGCTGCGTAATCTAAGTGTAAATAAATTACTTTAATTCACAAACCGGAGAGAACAATAAATGAAAAAAAAAAAGTATGACAACAAAAAGGAGTTATTTTTGACCGTAGATATTACTATTAGATGATTTTAGTTGGGGCTCGGTCAAGGTAGATCCAAAAAAAAAAAAAAATACTAATTTAAAAAAGGTATATTTTTTAAAAATATTATCTGCCAACGTTTCGGCTTACATTATAAGCCATCTTCAGGTCTGCAGAAATACAATGTCATGAGAATATTATAATAATTGACAATATTATAATACAGAATTACCGTAATGTAATGTGACAAAGTAACTTTGGAACTGGGAAAAATGTTTGACAGGTTTATTGAGACGGAGGAATGATGGTTTTTAGAATGTTGAAAATGTTTGAATAAGTTGAAGAAATGTGTTCTATGTCCGTTCTGTCGTTAACTGGATAGTGTTGTAAGTTAATGTGAACGGTTTCAGACAAAAGGCGTTTGTGTACATAGGGTTCAGTGGAAAGAATGGTTATGCTCTCAAAGTCAAATGTGTGTTCTTCATGAAAAACATGTTTAGTGAGGGCAGTTTTTATTAGTTTATTCTTGATGTCATTTTTATGGTTATTGATTCTATGGGAAATAGGGTTTTTTGTTTGTCCAATGTAAGAACCATGGCAATTAGGTGTGGAACAGAGAATTTTGTAGACGACATTAGTTCTGTTAAGAAGGGGGATGGGGTCTTTGAGGATGGTGTAAACAGATTTTAGTTTGTTTTTGGTGGAAAAAGAAAGCTTAAGGTTAGGGAAAGTTTTTCTGAGAGATTTCCTAATATTTTCGGAAAGTTTTAGAATATAAGGAAGAGAACGGAAAACGAGGTCGTTATTTTGGGGGAGGGGATAGTTGAAGAAGTGGATATAAAAAATTATTTTACAAGTTTTTTAATGGTGTGAGTAGGAAAACCATTAGACAGGAGGATGTCAGTAACACGTTTAATATTTTATCTGTGGAATATCTTCTCTGACAAGTTATTCCTATGTTGGCTGAGAACAACTGAAACGTTGGCAGATAATCTTTTTTTTAAATACACCTTTTTTTAAATTTGTATTTTTTATTTTTTTTTTTGGATCTACCTTGACCAAACCCCAACTAAAATCATCTCATAATATGACAACAAAAGTTCAGTCTAAGGGAGATAGAGTGGAAAAGGATAGAGTGGGGGAACCAAAATAGTTCCATTCGTAAATTTCCTCCTTAACAAGCGTTTTTTGTAAATAATGTAATATAATATCAATGTGAGAATATTAAATTTTACATTTATTAATTTCTATAAACTAAAACATAAATAAATAGTCTCCCAAGATAAATCATTAAAATTATAAGAAGTTAATTTGATAGATATTAATGCTGTGATGTCCATGACTAGTATTATAAAATCTTACAAAGATAAAAGCAGGTGTAAAGAGAGCAGATATGTTTTCCCTTCATTGTGACCCTTGATAGTATAATGAGTTATGCTTGGACATAATAATGGAATGCAGTGGGAACTGTATAAAAGGCTTGAAGACATGAGCTCTGAAGGCTATCTCTGCTCTCAAACACAATAGTTTAGCAACCTGCAATACAAGTTAGATGCACTGCTGGTGGTATTTTTAAAGAGATCTGTTCAAAGGAGCAATGCAGGACTCTTTGATGCTGAAAAGTATGTGGACTAAGTTGTTTCTACTTAGAAAGGGTAGTCTCAGGAAGGAGAACTCAAAATTTTCCAAACATGATATAACAACAGCATTCAAAGCTTTTTAAAATTAAAAAAAAAATATCCAGCTTTGAACTTCTTTCCATAAACAATTGGATTTATTAAAATAAATGAAGATTGGATTTATTAAAATAAATGAAGCACGGTATTAACCCACTTACCTGGATATGGTCAAAGCAGAAGGAAGCATCAGAATATGGCCAAATTAAAAAGCTTGAAAAAATTGTTGTTATTAGTGCTATGGAAAAAAAAAGTTAAATTTAGTGCATGCAATAATAAAATAATGCTATTCTATAATTATTTTAAATACTTATTTAAAATAAAATTTAAAAATTATAGGGCAAAAATTTAAAATTTTAAATTCAAAACATATTCTTTTATCTAGTAACTTAATATAACAAATTAATGTCAATCTAATCTAATATAAGAATTTCCATGTCAATAAAACATGGAATATCTAAAAAGATATTCCACGTTTCATTAAAGATTGATATAAATAAGAGTAAATGACTAATTTAAAAGCCACTGATAAAAATGAGTAATGAGCAATAGTGAAGTGTATCTAGTCAATTACTAAGTTTGTACCAATCGGTAATAGAATATAAAATTGAAAAAGGATCCGTTCGGGTCTCACAATCCTAGTACTGAGAGTTTAAATCCCAATCTGAGCAAGCTTTTATTAATGAATAAGAGCTAATCCTGAGCCATGGATGTTTAGAATGGAATGGCAACCTGTAGATACCCCTTCCTTACATGACCCTAGGTGGTTGAAAGAAAGGCTAACAGAAATTTAAAAAAAAAATTAGAAAATCAAATTTTACACCTATAATTTCCCATAATGCTTTTCATAACTCAAATAACAATGAAGATATCCATACTCCCCTTTCCGTCATTTGATTTAAACCACAAATGAATATTATTAAGGGCTTAGAATGAAAAGCCTCAATACCTAAATCTGGTTAAATTTTTTTACCAGATTTAGGTATTATTTAAAATTTTTAAAATTAGAGATCCTGCTCAACACTTTAAAATTTAATTCTTAAATATCTACCTTAGTATGATTTTTTTTTTTTTTTTTTTTTTTTTTTTTTTTTTTTTTTTTTTTTTTTTTTTTTTTNTTATTATTTGAGTTTAGCTGTACACAGCATACTTAATAAAGGTATGAGATGTTATGATAAAGATAAACTTTATTTTCTATTGTTATTATAATTACTTTTTCTTATATTTATTTAACGACTCATATAAATTTTAATGGACCATATTTTTAGCAGCTCTAATTTAGTATAGGTAATGATGCACTGAAATTTGTCAAAAGAGGTTTCGTGGTACCAATATGAATAGTTTAAATATACATATATATATATATATATATATACATATATATTCCTTGAAGGTAAATCTGCTAAAAGAGCAATAAAGAAATAGAAATCTATTTATAATTGTTTTAAACTGTCTTGATATATACTCCATTGCTACTAAATAATAAAAAACATAGACTGAACAACTTATAAATTAATTATTAGTAATTAATAAATAATTATATTTTTAGTTAGAAAACCGTAAGTAAAATAATGACTCAATAACAAAGAGAATAAGCAGATTTATGGAACTGCATTGGGTTTTATTTCAATTTTTCTTTCATCTTAGGGGTTTTAAGGTTTCTTTTTAGAGTGCTGATGTTAAAAAAAAGATTAACTTCCAAAGATGCTCTATTTTTAATTTGAACTATCCTCCAATTTCCTTAATTTTATTCTACACTTATTAAGGAAGATATTTAACTACATAACTAGGATAAATATACCCCTAATCCTCTCTCAATTGGTCCAGTACAAGCCTTAGTTTACTTACCTTTTCCTCTCATTGCCCTTTTAATTATAGAAGATCAAATTTATTAATTCTTATTTTTGACAAAAAATAACGGAATATAGGAAATCTGCCTAGTTCTGTCTGTATGACAAACTTTTTATTTTTAATTAATTAAAATGTTTTCAAACATTATAAATTTTATACATCAGAGTCGAATAAAATGCATACACCGAGAATGATAGTTTACAGATATTCTAAACTGAATGTTCAGATATTTTCCTGCAATTACAATACTTTATGCTTAAAAAGATTTAAATAGTAATTAGACTTAATTCCTGTGCTTGTAAAGTGAAATTTTACTTTAATTCTGTAATAAAAAGTAGACATTTAAATCTAACTATTTTTGACACATTTTAATAAAATTTTTATTTTCAATATTAATGCTCAATGAGTCACCCCATCCCCTCCCTTACTGTAGCAAAGATAATTGGCTATTGAAATAGTAAAAAAAGTTTTGTCATAGTGAAAAGCCACTAACAACCTAGTGAAAGAAATGAGTAACCATCTGTTTATATCATAAGCAAATATATTGTTTATTAATATGAATGTTGCTAATTGAATGACAACCTTGATAAGACAAGTATCTGAGTTTCAAACCATGTAGGATCTTGATCTAAGTTTTCACAAAAGGTAGATAGTAAACAAACATGATTGAAACAAATGACATGATTGAGAAATACAAATAAATTTATAATACATAATATAGACAATGCCTCTACCAAACAGAAAAACAATGGGGCCACATAAATTGAATATATGTAATAGAGCCTTCACTAATTAAAAAAAAAATTAGAAAACTAAAAACGTTATAAATAAAAATAGCATTATAATAATTATTAAAACAAAATTAATAATATTCCTTTAAATATGTTTTTTTTGTTGTTTTTTTATTAGGTCTTACAAAAGAATGATCATTAGCTGCCCAATTCAAGGATAAATACCTTGTTTTAACTAAATGACACTGGATATGTAACAGTGGCTTTATATGAGCACTTTGGAAGGGTTTTAAGCTGAGCAAGCATATTGCTGATGAGAAACTTATAACTTGTTCATATCAAACATGAATTCACAATTAGGTTTTTTTTTTTTTTTTTGGGTTCAAAATTATGAGCAATACTATTTTGAGGCAATTCAATAGATTAAAGAATAAATAAAATCAGTGTAAAAAATGTCTTAAAGAGATATTATGTAAGTAATTCCTCAAATCCTTTAACATACTGACAATTCTGTATTTTTGTGGATGGAAACAAACTCTGATTGTTTTGGAAACACTCTATTCCTCTTTAAAAAAAAAACACAAGAATTTTTAAAAAAATGCATATAGTTAAAAAAAGAAAAAATCAGCCACAGACTTTCATTTAGAGAAAAGTGAAGTACTTAGACACTATAATTATTTTCAAAAATAAAGTGAAATAATATAAGTTCAAGAAATTTTTAAAAGCAAAAGTAAGAAAGTGTTGCAAAAAAATTTAACAGATCAATAAAAGACAAGTAGTAAACAAAAACAGTAATGAATCCAAAACTCCTATGTTAAAAGATTTATTTTTTCACTTTTGTCCTGAAATATCTATCTAATATTTTTATAAATATTATGTAATGTAAATATTTTAAAGAATCAGTAAATATGAGTGAGTTTATGTATATGTAAGTATATTATGATAATTTGTAATTGTAACAAATATAAGCCTTCTCTTCCCTCCCTACTCCTTCATTGGGGGATTACGGATAAATATGTCTACAATAGAAAAAAATCCATTGGATTTAACACGTCATAGTACCTTTGTCAGACTAGAGTAGGTTATAAGCGCTTGATACACTGAGATTTTCCCAGAGTTATGAGAAGAAAATAATTAAAATTTTCCCTTCTTTCCTTGAAATAAAAATTGTTAAGGTGTAATTTATATAAATTATGTTTTCTTAAGTGCAAGTATCAACTATAACCGCACTGAATTATTAGATTTGAAGAATTAAAAAGAAGGAAAACAAACGCCCTAAATATTCGGTCTAAAAATTTTATTCATACTCAAAGAAGCTCGCACAACGCGCTAAGAAATAACTTAAAAATAACAATTAATATTAAATAATTTAATTCCACAAATAAATAAGAACTTCACTACCTGGAAGTTAAAACAAGTAAAAAATTTCAGTCTGAAAAAAGGTTTTTAGTTTAAATTCGTAGAAAACTATTTACCCATTATAAATTGACGAAAATAACTGTTTAATCCACTGTTTATTTTTGTTAAGAAGATACAAATGTATGAAAATTATACTAGTAAAATAAATTTTCCATGCAGAAATTTGAAGTCAGAACTCCTTTAGCTTGAGAGATTCGAATACACTCGGCTTGAAAGTAATTATTGAACGTCATAAACTAATTGTAACAAAGCTATTCGCTGCTTAGCGAATTGTTGCTGTACTAAAGAAACCCAATATCATATTATAATTCTAGTGAAAGAACCAAGTAACTATATGGACAATGAGATAGTGACTAACTTAAAAATTACTCACACAGAGAATTGTTCCATATTTACTCAGAACCAGGGACGAATGGAATGGTTAACAAGTGACTGACATAAGGACTTAAGTAGTGACAAAAGTACAACGGGGAAAATAGTCTGAATTTACTAGGAGAGAAGTAGTAAGTAAAGTCTTCACATAGTATTAGTTGTTGTTATTGATCATTTCTGTAGCAAATCATTAGAAATTTACAATTGGATGTTTAATTTTTGTTGGGGTTCGGTCAAGGTAGATCCAAAAAATACAAATAGTAAGCCATTATGAAGGCGGAAGTGGACGTCCTGTCCCGAAGATCACATTTTTATGACTGACTTTAGTCAAACTTTTTTTTCATTTATAACTGAATTTCGCAGATCTTTAATTTATTACATTGAGTTCAAAACAAATTCTGCTTTGACATTAACTACTATGTTTACAAATTTATCAGTTTCCTATGAGTTCAGAACATAACAGGTAAATGATTAATTGTGACAGGGAAGCGAATCTCGTCGGCGCCAAAACTATGCGTCTGCGCATTGGGCGATTTTGTCAGCTGATCATTTGTTTATATGTCACACAATGGATTGATAAGAATGTTTACTTCTAGGTAGCTCAGGTTTAAATTCGAATACTGTATGCTGACTCTTTACTCTGTGATTCGTCATTGAACCTGTCTTTCACCTAGACGGGATAGATTTTTTTGCCTGTATATTGTTTGTCATGGGGTCTAATCCAAGCGAAATGCCTGTTACGTGTAGGTTTATTCCAAAAATATTTATTCATGCTTTTGACGGTTTCTGGCTTATTGCAATTTTAATAGCGCAGGAAACTATTATTAATTATTATATTATAATGCAGTACAAAGAATCGGTGTACCCATACTTCTTTTTCGCTGTTGATTTTCTGTGTTTGTGCACTTTTGTTGGAACATTGTGTGTTGCCTATACGAATTTGAAGAAAGCACTTTTAGAGGATTCAGTAGATGGAATTAGTAGTAGAAGACGCCGATCTCCTAATATTATTCCTTTTAATTTGGGAGAAAGTCCTCTGTGTTATTTCTCCTGGATTTTTTATTCTATAGTGTTCATTGTAAAAATTGTTCTTATTTTCAATAATGAAAAATATGTTCGAAACCTAAGGGTAGAGGATCATTTTGGTCCTCAGCTTTTAAAGGTATGAAATTTTATTTTATTTTATTTTATTCTTAATTATATGCGTTTCCTTGTCATAATAAAATCCTTAATTACAGGTTGCATTAGCTTCCTCAGGTTTTCTATTTTTACTTCTTGTTGAGGGCCACAACTGGAAAAAGCGTGGTACTCCTCGTTATTCATATATCACTTCTGTTTGTGCTAAAACTGGTATTGAGATATTCGATTCTGTTTCAATGTTAGCTATTTTGATGGAAGGACCTGAAGAATTATCTAGTGCCATTAGAGATCTAATATTAGCTCTTTGTGCTATTAACTTTCTTCTGCCTTCAATTAAACTATATCAACTAAGGTAAGATATATATATATATATGTTTTTTAAAATAACATTGAGTTCAAAAATATCTTGTTAATATAAGACAACTTTAATTTTCAAGCTTTCTACCCTCTTAAAGCTTTGTAAATTTAAAAAATAGTTTTTTCTGTAGGTAAATTGCTTCATTACAGTTACCATTTATTCTCAAAACTCAAACTATATATGTGTGTGTATGCAGGTTGGTAGGTATAATTAGTGTTTCATGGGCCCAAGCAAATTACTAGCTTTTTATTTTTACCCTTTTTTAGTGTTCAAATTTTCTTTTGGCATTGATTTCTCTTGTCCCCTTAATATAATTGTAGTTGCCTACAGTACTGTTTTCATGGCTAATTTATTTGTTTATATGAAGTTGTTATTAATTTCTTCATTTATTTTTATACTATACAAATATAAAAGTATCTCTAACTGTATGAATGCATAATCATGATCAAAAATTTCTGAAAACGTAATTTTTTCTTAAGGTAATTAATTAAAAAATATTTAATAAATTCTTTGTTCTGATTTTATTTTTTATAATTTGAAACCAGAGGATTTATACTGCTACAGAAACAAAATATTACTAAAGTATTTTGTTGAAATATATGTTACAACTTTATCATTTCTCTAACATTGTTATTATAGATAATTATTTTTTATATTACGTGAAATAAGGAAAATTATTCCAGTTTTTAAAAGCTACCTGAAATTTATAAAATAAACAGGAAAAGAAGAAATCTGTTTATGTAAAGTAGAAAAAACTTTTTATAGAATCGAAAATAAGTACGGATACTATTAAATTTTTGTTATATAAGTTAGAGAATGAATTCTACACTAGTAATCAAATGTTTTCCCTTTTACCTCTTTTAATATTGATTTAATTTTCACTTATGTCCATAGATATATACTTAAATAGCAAAATTTAGTGCTAAGTAATTCAGTTTTTTTTTTTTTTTTTTTTTTTTTAGTGTTTATTTCTTTCATGAGAACTAAAGAATTTTGTGTGAAAAAGTAGGCTTTTCATAGCTTTCTTGAAGACTAATTGGTTTTAAGTTTATTAGGCTAACAGAAGTATTAGGATGTAAAAATGGTCTTTAAATCACTTAAATTTACACTAATCATGCAAAAATAAATTTCAGAAAATAAAAATAAAAATTTTGATAGAGCTAAAAATTTTATTTGTAATTTTTTTTTTTTCTGTTTCATTTTAAGAGCAATCTTCTTCAAATGTTTCTTTTGGTTGCATGGTCTAATATGAAGTAACATATCTCATTTACTAATTGTCCTTTACTCATTGAGACAATAATATTTCCAATATATAACTATTTCAGTCTCTTTTTCATGAATTTGTGAGAATCAACTAAGCTTTCATGTTTAGAATATTTAGTAGTAAGTGAAAACATAAAGTTCTATGTTAGTAATATTTGTTTCAGCTTTCATGACTTTTCAAAGCATAATTACTCCCTTCAAGTAACTGTGATCCATATGGTGCTTCACATGCTCCTGGTTGATATACCTTTTCTCTCTATCCGTCTGTATCTCTGGTTGGTATATCGAGAGAATGCATCTATGTTTCTGATGAAAAACGCACTCAGCATTGTCTTGAGCATACGTGGTATGTATCCGGACCTGGTGGAATTTACCGGTGACTACATCTTTTCTCGTCGCAAGGACAGAGGAGATATGAGCTCAATAATTCCAACTTCTGCTAATACAAGGGTGGGTTTTGAGGAAATAGCCCTCAGTGATAAGGGAGCAAAAGGTGACAGTGTTTGATTTTTTTTTTTTTTTTTTGTATTCAGCATATGATAAATTAGTGTACTTAAATTCCAAGTCATTTTCTGTTGGTTTTAAAATATTGTCCTCAGTATTCACTATTCACTGTCTTAAAGTAGACAGAAGTTAGTCATTCTCACTAGAGTCCACTTGGGATAATGAATCACTAAACTAATTAATGCATTTAAAAAAAAAAAATTAAAAGCTATTTACTGCTCACAAAATTTAATAATGTTGCCGTAATGAGCTTTTCTGTTTCAATTTATTACCCATGAGAGAAAATCAGTAAACTGAGTTCAGTTTGTTCAGAATTTAGAGCATTTTTTCCTGAAATTAAAAATTGTTTTATACAAATATTTTGTGTGTAGTTAAAAATGTGTGGAATTTAAAATTGAAATCAAATATTACAAGACAAATATTTTTATGTAAGAAAGTGCATTAAACTAATATTTAGAAAAAATATTTTTTTACAAGATAATTGACACTGCAATCCTAATCAAAATTTTAAAATTTGAGTTGTTTTCAGATTTATTAGTTGTTTTTAAAGGTTAATAACTAGACTGTTTATTAAAAGTGTATTCTAATATTACGATACACTTTTCATTTGTTTCTAATTATCATATTACATCTTTTAAAATATGTATTTTGTAAAATATATAATTTTACTCTTATTGAGTTGTGTGATTTGGTAGATATTTGTAAGTCAAGAGTCCTCACTGGCCAACTGGAAGGCTTATTTTTGAGAGTGCTTTCTCAGGAGTGTCTGATCATGAAGAAGGAAGTCAATCACAGAAATTTCTAAATTCTTTCGAATTTTAAATCTTAAAAGTAATATTAAATCACATTAATTTCATTTTTGCAAAAAAAAAAAAAAAAAAAAAAAGAAAACACAAAGAAATTTAATGTGTTAATCGAACAGATTATTTTAAATACTTTTGAATGATTTTATCCCTTTTAATCAGCTGTTTAGTTTTTTAAAGTTTAATTTTATTATTAGACATTTTTTATTATTATTCTTTTACTGATTTTATTTTAAAATGTATTAGGAACTGATTGCACTTTGATAATAGGACCATAGGTTCCAAAACTAAATATATATTAAACATTCAAATAATTTAATTTTTATCATTCCTTCTTGATTTAGTTAACTTCTTTCCAGAATCTTTAGAATGATACTGTAAAAGTATAAAAATATGTAGATACATTTTTTCCTTACTAAAAGTATAAAACATGCATAGATAAATAATAAAATTAATCTTGGTAATAAATTGTATTTATTGTGTCTGCATATCTTATCACTCCTCACTTGTTTGTAGTTGTTGTTATCCTGCTTTCCTTGAACTAACAATTTTTGAAAAGCAATTGAAATATTTTTTTTAAAGGCTTTAAAAAAGTTTACTAATCTTTAGCGGAGCACTTAAATTAGTTTCCTATGTGTCCTTCAAAATTTACTATAGTTCCTCACCCCCACCATGGTCTTATTTAGTAGCAAAAAAAATTGTTTATAAAACAAACATCTTGTTTAGTGATTGACAATTTCAGAGAACATCTTTTTAAAATCTGATTGGATCACAATGATCTCGATATTGTTCATTTGCATCAACTTCCTTGTCCTAACTCGAAAAACTTGTATTTTATAGGAGTTAACATTGCTTCTTAATTATTATTTAAATAACAAAATGATCTATAAAAATCTGAATGACATGGATGTGATTTAAGGGCTCAATTGTGTACATACTATATTCTAACCTCCGAACTAGTATATATTTTTTAATGAGGTTTCTTTTTAAAATGAAGTTTTATGATATAAAATATATTAAGCTCATAGATCATAATATGGGTAGAAAATACACCCCATTACCTCGACCCTTATGAATAGAAATATCCAAAGGTCCAATATGATCCACAGAAGGTATAGCAATATTCTAAGGCATAATATGGTCTTACCATGTGTGCACTTATTTTAATAGTTTCTTTCATCAATAAGTGATGGATTTTTGGATGTAACAAAAAGTAGTTTGAAGTATACTTAGCCTATGTAAGAAATATTTTCTAATGTAACTACTATAAACTTTCATTAGTTCTAGATACTAAAACTTTTACCTATTTCGGACAATTAGTCTCATCTCTTATTCGGTGCGAGGTTTTGACTATTTTAATCTAGCCCATAGAATTCCCCTGCTACCTTTTGACCTATGATGAATAATTATCATATGCATTTTATTAATCGAATATATGACTTTTTCTTATTAAAACAAATAAATATAAATATTTTCACTAATCTTACAACCAATATTTCTCAAATAAAAATAATGTTACTGTCTTTTAATGCATTAAAATTGAAGGATATCAGTGAATTGTGGTATTATAATTTATTTTTATTCTCTCTGTTTTTGTGAAAGATTTTTTTTTTTTTTTTTTTTTGCATATCATATGTCAGTTTTAATAACTGATTAATAGATTTCTCCAAGCATTATTATTTGAGTTTAGCTGTACACAGCATACTTAATAAAGGTATGAGATGTTATGATAAAGATAAACTTTATTTTCTATTGTTATTATAATTACTTTTTCTCTAACGATAATTTTCTGTTTATTCAATTTTTATCATGTCAAGTAATTAAAGCTTTTCTTTTTCTTTTTGGAGATGGACCTGTTCCATTATATTGGCTCAATTTTAGAAAATTCTAGAATTTTAAAATGTTTAAGAGTGAAGTTAGATAAATTCTAGGATATGGAATATTTTAAAAACTAATATTAGCTCTTCAACATTCCTTACCATATGGATTCTATATATTTTTTATTTTATTTTTTTATTGGTTCTAAAGGGTTTTCATAAAAAAATAATTTTTTTCTCNTTTTTTTTTTTTTTTTTGCTTATATATTAAGTACTTAAATATCACAGCATTATAATAGTTTCCCTTTCTTACATTAGCTAAATACAATATATTTATACATTCAAATACTATCTTACAGCAACTTATTTTACTCAACAATAATTAATTGTGATTCTTAACAGAATCAGCTTATTAAATTCAAATTGTCTAAGTACCAAAATTTACACAATTTAAGGTTTTTAATTTTTACATAGTGAAATTATAATATTGTCTTATAGGCATTCTTCTAAATTGCAAGCATAAATTACATAAATTAAACAAAATAGTATATGAGTAAGTCATTTGGCAATTGGGTTTTATTATTTATATGTGTATGTGTGTGTACGTGTTCTCGCTAGAGCACGTACACACACACACACACACACCTACTAGAAAGCAGGGGAAATATGTGAGTAAAATATGTTTAAAACTGTTTTTATTTATGAAAATATTAAACGAAGAATTTAAAAACCTCAACAGCTAAAGTTTGGGAGCTATTATCACTCTTAATTCCCTAGAACATGGATTATGCCGTTTTTTGTTTTTTAATGACTTTATCGTTGGTAACTAGAATTATTATAGAAAGTATGTTCTAGTTGATGCAGCTCAAAAACTATCACGAGCATGCTACAAAAAATAACAAAAATGGACATATTTGCTTGCTCAGCTCAATTAATCACTTCACATATAAATATAGATGCATTGACATAATGCATAGCTAATTCATGTCAATTAATTTAAAACACAATCTAAATACAACATATAGATACTAAAAATGTGTGCAATAAGCTCAAAATCAGTGATCAAAGTTACAACATTAATTGAAAAATTTTTTCATTAAGCAATGGCCATCTATCTACCTGATTATTATACAAGCACATGAACATTTCAAATCGAAAATATTAAAAATACCTTAATTCAATTATGCATCATGTCTTNGCCAAGTGAGCCTTGAGATTTTGAAATATTGTTTAAAGATATAATTCGAAATATTGAATTAATACTGTATTTTATTCTTATATTGTTACAAAATCCAATTTTGTAGAACTAGTTCAGAAAAAATATGAATGTCAATGTAAAAAGTTTGAATGTTGGTGCTTATTCAGCTTATCTAGCAAATAAACACTATTATTTGTAATTTAAAATATGTGAAGAAGTATGTAAATCTAAGACTTTTGAATGAAATAGTATGTGTGTATATATTTTATAAACAGAAAATTCCATCCACCATTAAAAATTAAAGTTTAAGTTATAGTGTTATTACTTGTCATACTGGCCATATTGATATTTTGATGGTACTACCAATTCCTCTATGAAATCAAGAGAACATGTTGAGCTATTGATGTAATCTGTATAACTAATACTAATATATTCCTGTAAAGCAAAGAAAACAGATTGTGTTTTATCAAAGGTTTGATTTAAATTTTAAGGAACATTTATATTTGAAAAATCTAATAATTTGTATTAATATTCTTCACTGTTTGGATTTATTTTTGTTTATTTATAAATTTGGAAAAGTGATAAAGGTTATTTTAACAAAAAACTTAAAATTTCAAATTATTAAAATCCTCTAAATTTATGCATTATCTATTTTTTATTTGTTCTATTAATAATTAATAGGCTTGATATGTGTGTGTGAGTTTATATGTTTTATTATTATCCCTTCCCCATATCTACTTAAAAATGACTATGTCCGTTTTTCCCTCTATAATTATTCTATTTTTAGTCCCTTGTTGATTGCTATTTATTTGTTTAACCCTTCTAAATGCAAGCTAAGAGAACATATTATTTATTCTAAGTCCAAGTTAAAGTGACCAGTATACTGAACAAGTTATTTAAAAAAAAGTTTTATGCTGTTGTTAGTCACTTGAAATGTTATAAAAATCAATATTTGCTCAATCAGTTGCACAAACAAAATTTGTGTGTCATGGGAGAAAAAATTCCCAAGTATGTGCTACTCACACAAATTTTTGAAATTTATACATCGTCAATTGAACTGTTTTTCTATAGAAAAGTCAATTATAAAGATGATCAAAACTAAATAAATTATTTTTATGTAATGGTAAAATAAAGAACATCACCATGGTGAAACAAAAGAAAGAAAAATTGTTATTTTATTATTTTTAATACTCATGCTGATTTTGTGATTTGTAATAAGCACTGTAATTTTTTGCTCAAAAGATAAATATTTTATAATAATAAGGTATAATTATTATTAGCTTCTATATTTATTTGAGTTTGTAACTATTTAAATAAATGTATGTTTTGTACTATGTCATTATCCTTTGTTCTTCTTTATCGTTCATGCTTCGATTCTTGCTGGTAAGCAAAGTTATCATATGTTGTAAATTTTGCTATTTTGTTGTCACCACTGTTTCCAACTTCACCTAAAACAAAAACAATAACATTTTATTTTTTGCCTTTATTAATTTTGACTTGAATTAATTAATTATGCTTTTGTCTTTCATTATTTGGCAACTAATTTTTTAATCATGACTTTGCCCTACAAAACCATCTTTAAGGGTATATACTAATACTGTGGCTAAATAATGCTTTTTGTTAAGGCATAATTAAATTATTTTATGATCATTTAGGAGACATTATATTAACTGGATATCTTCCAATACCTATTTACATATACGAGTTTGTTGCTGATCCATCACTTCTATGACTTTTATTATTATTTAATTATTACTGATTAATACTTAGGATTCTTACTTCATGAGTTTGACTATCCCAACTAACATTATTGTAATCAGGCAGATTTGGTGTACTAATTTATTTTACTGCCATTGCTTTTTCTAATTTAACATGTATTCAGTTTTCATCAGAAAACCCACTTTTTATCACAGGTGACAATCTTCTGATAAAATATTAATCAGAAGGGTTTTCAATAAATTTTTATGAATTTTTAAGCTCTTAGCGCTTGCTGAGGTAAGTTCATCAGGGATTAGTTTACTGTTTTTTTCCACTTTCCTCATAGAAAGTAGATGCTGACGTAACATTTTCTTTTGATGCATCACACTCCTCAGCAAGTTCAGGAGTACTTGTGGACAAATTACAGATTAAAATTAACAGCTCCCTGCAGAAACTCATCAATATCCATTAATGTTTGCCCAGAGCCCTTCTTCCTTACCAATGTCAAATCTCCAGTGCTAAATTTTTCAAACCATCAGTGCAGTGCATTGGCACGAGGACACCTTCCTCTTCACATTTAAGAATTTCATGAGTTGCTTCAGTGGCTGTGCAGTTTTTTTCTAGCAATGTCTTAAAATTAAGAGAATTTCGTAGGATACTGTCATGTCTTCTTTGAAACAAATAATTAAACCGAAGTTAATTGAGATTTAACTAGTTGAGAGAATTCTCTAAAGAGATTATTAAGTATTGGTAAGTATTAAGCAGGATTAAAACATTTACAGTCCTTTGAAATCTTGAATTTGATAAAATGGTAATTTTTTTAATATACACTTTTAATAATATTTCAGATATTTTAAATAATAACTAGTAATAGTATATTTACCATTTTTTCTTACGGGTTGGACCTTGTAATAGTATAGTTAATAAATCTATTAAAAAAACATCTAACAAACAATCCCTATTGAGATAAATCTTGTTATTAAAAAAAAATAAAGATATCTTCTATTTAGAAAATTATTCAAGAAAACCTGACATGAAAAAAAATTTCAATAGCTAATTCAAAATTCGCTGAAAGCTTAGCAAAACATTGGAATTTTGATCCTTGAATTACACCTCTTTCTACTTAAAATTTATTGAAATTTATATAAAATCATAGAACCCCGAATATATTTTGTTTAAAAACATATTTATTTGTAGTTTTATTTCTTAAATTAAGTAACATTTTTACATTTGTTTTCAAATTTGGGGCAAAAAAAAAGTATTTGCAAGATTACAACTCTAAGATAATTATTATTTTTTAAACATTCTAAGATTAGAAAATTAATTAATGTTTTAGAACTCTTAAGATGAAGTCTTGGATATAAAAATTTAAGTAGTTCTTATTGAAAATTGGGTCAAATGTCTTCCTAAAGGCAAAATAACAACTATCTGTCTAATTAGTTTATCAATATAATTTATTCTTGCTAGATTATGTCTGCTAGTAGGATTTTTTTTTTTTTTTTTTCATTGGCAACACCATAGCTCTCTAACATATTGTGTCTCTGTTTGAGACAAAGTATTAGAACCAGAAATGAGCTTCATTAAAATCAATTTCAGTGGTTAAAACTGGTTGTTAATATGACCTAATCCTTGGCAGTTTTTATTTCTACTCTATTTACCTTTATCAGATTAGCTTAATTGTTTTGTTGACTCATTAGAACCTGCTAATGGAAAAACTTTATTTGTTTGGCAGGTTACAAAAAATAGTAGCAGGAAGAAAGTTCAAAGCAACAATTTTCTAATTTTATTTGATATTTAGATTCTAATTTTAATTAACAATAACAAATAAGAATATTGTTGCAAAAATATTTCATGAGATAATTTATTTTGTCCTGATGCTGAATGTTTTGAAGAAATAATTGCTCAAGATATGATAATATTGTAATTTGCATATGTATAAGTTTTTTTTTATGTATATTTATCTACTTTTTCCGCCTAAACAAATAAATACTAATCTCTAATATAACTATGCTAAAAATTGAAATTTTAGCATTCCTCACTATAAAAATAACCTCATTCAAAGTTGTAATTATAAAATTTTTATAGCAATTTCAAATTAATTTCTGCAAAATTCAACTCTTAAGGTTAAAATCAAGGAATGACAGTAATAGCTATATAACTACATAAAAACAATGGAATAATATGTTAGAATGCTTATCATATTTACATGCAATATCTATACATTCTTATATAATAATGTTTATTGAAGGAAGTAATAAAGAGCATGGAGCTTACTAGCATGCAGTTCATAAAAATAAATTTAAATTGAACAAACACTTTTACTTCAAATTATTTTTTAATGAACTAAAATTCAACTGAAACTAAAAGTTCAACAAGGATTTCTATTTTTTATTATATTAATGCTTCTAGCCCCAGGAGCCTTTAACCTGCCTGACTAATTTTAAATGATCATGAAGCTAGATATACCATATAAGGTTTGTTCTACCAATTCCAAATTATTTTTGACCAACTTCAGACTAGATCATTGATTATTTACTTCATTTTTTCTACAGTTGATTGGACTGAAATTATATAATTTCTGTTATAATTATATGATATTCTGTATTGTACTCTTTCTAACCAAACCTTTTGTTAAATTTTAAATTTCAATATCTGCTATTCATATGAATGTTGTATAAAGATCAGTTTAAAAGACACGTTTGACACATATATCTCAGTTCATCTCTATATGAGAAATCCTCTTCTGAAATCAAGAATAAAAATGAAACCACTTCATTGCTCATTTATTAATCCCTGAGCTGATTCACTTGATAGTTACTCTAAAGTAATAGTCCTTTTTCAGTTTGCATTCTTTTCTATTTTGCTTCCAAATCTTCTACTCTACTATGCAAGCTGCCATTGAAATGGTAAAGCTTACATAATTAGTACCTGAACAAAGATTTTCTTTTTAGCAAATTCGATTTTTATTTCAGAAAAAATACCACCATAAATGTTGAATAACTATAGATTGAGGAGTTTCATACATTTTTCTAGTTCTTATGGTGTATAAGTATCATGTAGCATGAAGTTCAACTAAATTTTCCTTTACAGGGTCCATTCGCTTTTCCTACTTCTATCTTGAGGCTCAGTTACTGAAACTTGGAGTTCAACCAAACAAAGGCATTTGACCAGTATCTTTCAGGTATAAATTGGATTCCTTATTTCTTTTCTATCAGTCTTAGGAAATTCAGTGCATGAAAAACATGCTGCAGGAAATTAATTTTTATGCACTATTTTATTTTCAGCGAAGAAACAGCTTAGCTTATTTTTCACTTTTAAACCTAATAGTCTACAAAAAAAACTACTACAGTCGTTTAGTTATTGTATTAATTTAATTCAAATGACCCATTTAACTAATTGTTGAATGATTTTTGTTTTCACTCCATATACTATTAAAAAAATTTAAACAATTGTCTTGCTATTAATATATTTTAATTTTTATAATATTTCTATAAGAAAGCTTTGAGTTTTAAAATTTTTGTTGACTATAATAAATGGCCTACATTGAATGTTAATTTACTACCATGCAACAAAATTTCAATTTGAAACCATGACAAATTTTTTGTTTCTTTTCTAACTACCAAAGAAGGAAACAGGAGAGGGATATTCTCTATTTATAAAAAGTTTTGAGATAAATCATGTTTTACATAAAATGAGTTTTGAGATATGAAACATATTCAAATAAAATAAAGGGAAAATATCAATTTCAGAATCGGGAGATTTTAGCATTTAATATGTTAACATTAAAATTTAAAAATTTATCCCTAGCTTCTCCCTCCCCACTCATCTTTTCTCTACCTCTTACCAATCCAATGCCTTATTAATTTAATAATCCTCTATTTTTTCTTAATATTGCCAAACTATTAATTAATATATATCTAAATAACTTGGTTTAGGTGACTGATAGGTTTTCATCATGTAAAATTGTGAAGTACAGTAAAACATATTATAATAATTTTAAATATTAAAAACAAAACTGTATGAAACACTAATAGAATGTGGATAAAGAGGAAACAGCATTGCAGAGATGAAGTAAAAATTGAGCTGATCAAAAGGGGAGTCAGTTGGTTAATGTGCCCATTACCACAGTTCTGGGCAAAACAAATTTGGTGATATCAAACAGATATATATGTATTTAATATATATTTTATATATGTTTAAAACTGTTTTTATTTATGAAAATATTAAACGAAGAATTTAAAAACCTCAACAGCTAAAGTTTGGGAGCTATTATCACTCTTAATTCCCTAGAACATGGATTATGCCGTTTTTTGTTTTTTAATGACTTTATCGTTGGTAACTAGAATTATTATAGAAAGTATGTTCTAGTTGATGCAGCTCAAAAACTATCACGAGCATGCTACAAAAAATAACAAAAATGGACATATTTGCTTGCTCAGCTCAATTAATCACTTCACATATAAATATAGATGCATTGACATAATGCATAGCTAATTCATGTCAATTAATTTAAAACACAATCTAAATACAACATATAGATACTAAAAATGTGTGCAATAAGCTCAAAATCAGTGATCAAAGTTACAACATTAATTGAAAAATTTTTTCATTAAGCAATGGCCATCTATCTACCTGATTATTATACAAGCACATGAACATTTCAAATCGAAAATATTAAAAATACCTTAATTCAATTATGCATCATGTCTTCTGGGTGTTAACTGAAACAAATGTCTCAAATTGAATAACCCTGTTTACAATGCCGTCAAATGGGTCCAAAGAATAATTTTCCATTGTGCAAAAATATTTGCCTGAATATGTAATGCATTAATTTAAATTATAATGGTAATTATGATTATAATTATTAAACAAATTTAACTGCTGTGTTTTGTGCTGAAAATATCCAAGTATTTTTTTCTTTGTTCAATTATACCCATTGCTACAAATTATAATGGGATAGTACAAATTATTATTGATTTTCTTGTCATAGCTAATCTGCTTGGATATATGGGGGAATTAAACCAGGATTAAAACAGATTCCTAGAAGTATAAGGGAAACAAGTTCAATAATATAAGGTAATATCTATAGCAACAAATAACAATGTATTGAAGTGAAAACTAACTTTTACAAAAGGAACTTCATTTTACATTCCTCACAAAAAGAAAGGTGAGATCTCCTTTGAATGAATTATGTATGGACTACCATCCTTTTAAATATGATTAATTAATGTAACGAAATGGAGTCCATAAATTATTGATTTAAAGGAGATCTCATCTTGTATTTTGTGATATATGTTTGTTTTGAAGTTGTTAGTAGATTTTTCTAGGAAAATCACACAATTCAGGTGGTTACCATGACAAAAAATACAAAACCTAGAAATCCCAAAAAAGGGTGCAGCTTGAGAATGGATGATGTTTTTATAAATGCATAAATTTAACACTATTAAATTTAATGTATTACTAAAGCATGAAATTTAGTCACTCTAACGTAAGAGACTCTCTTCTGACATCATTGCTGAATGAATTAGGTCAGGTTTCCCAAGTCTGGCAGCCTGGTTCGATCCTGATCTGGACTGGGTTTTATTGAGAAATAATAGTATGACCAGTGCCATGGGTTTTTTAGAATGGAGTAGATACCCATAGCTAGCCTTTTCCTTTGTGACCCTAAGAGTTTAAAAGGAAAGTTAAAAAAAAAAAAATCTTTTATGTGCATACAAAATAACCTAGTCCCAGGTCATCAACCCAGAAAATAAGTTAGGCTTCATTAATAAAATAAATTTAAAAAATTTTATTTCTGTAANAAGTAGTAACTTTAATGTATTTAGAAACAGTTTTTTTTTTTTACATAATAAAATTTTTGATACACATTATTATGAGTCCCTGTGGATTTTAAAATCCATATAGCTTATACTCTATAACTCATATAATAACTATATTTGTATGAAATAAAAGTTATCTTGTAAATTTTTGTTTAATGCTATCTGTTAACCATAATTACCAAAAATAATTTAAAATTTGTTTGTCAATTATATAAAACAGTGCTGTGAATTTATCTAATTAATGATATAAATGGTCAAATATATATCGTGCTATTTCTTATGTGTTTACTTTAATTATTGAATTAATATTTTTTTTCAAATTATTTTTACATATCAGAGGATAAAATTTACTTGGCACATTTTGAAATATTTAATAATTGCATTAGTAAATAAGTGTATTGTGAAGAGGTGAAACAGAAATTTCAAGAATTAAAAAAATCATTACAATTTTAAGTTTCCTTATTGGTGTTAGACAGTAGCCTTTCCCAAAGGTGTCCTATAAAAGAAAGTAATATAGGTCGTTATAGAATTTTTATTTTGGACATTTTAAAAATTATATATGACAATCTTGGAATGGGGTTCAAGAAATTGAACTAGAGAAAGAAACAATGGTGTTATGAGAAATGTCACACAAATAATAAGATGCCAATTTATTATAAAAATATATAAATCAAGAATATTTCCTTCATTATTTTGTATAAACAGTTTTAATTTATTATTATAATTAGCTACTTCTGGTTTTTGTACCCATTGTACTACCTATTCGTATCAATATCAGAATCTTTCCCATGTAGTCTCCCTAACTTCTGAGCTATGTGTAATAAACAGCCAGAGACTGAGGAGATAGACTGATCACCTTGCCTAAAGTGATACTGATATTTGTGATTCCTAATTCGGGATCTTAAATATTAATTAAATAAAGTGCTAGAAGACCAAGCATTTCTCAATTTCTATAAGAAAGCTTTGAGTTTTAAAATTTTTGTTGACTATAATAAATGGCCTACATTGAATGTTAATTTACTACCATGCAACAAAATTTCAATTTGAAACCATGACAAATTTTTTGTTTCTTTTCTAACTACCAAAGAAGGAAACAGGAGAGGGATATTCTCTATTTATAAAAAGTTTTGAGATAAATCATGTTTTACATAAAATGAGTTTTGAGATATGAAACATATTCAAATAAAATAAAGGGAAAATATCAATTTCAGAATCGGGAGATTTTAGCATTTAATATGTTAACATTAAAATTTAAAAATTTATCCCTAGCTTCTCCCTCCCCACTCATCTTTTCTCTACCTCTTACCAATCCAATGCCTTATTAATTTAATAATCCTCTATTTTTTCTTAATATTGCCAAACTATTAATTAATATATATCTAAATAACTTGGTTTAGGTGACTGATAGGTTTTCATCATGTAAAATTGTGAAGTACAGTAAAACATATTATAATAATTTTAAATATTAAAAACAAAACTGTATGAAACACTAATAGAATGTGGATAAAGAGGAAACAGCATTGCAGAGATGAAGTAAAAATTGAGCTGATCAAAAGGGGAGTCAGTTGGTTAATGTGCCCATTACCACAGTTCTGGGCAAAACAAATTTGGTGATATCAAACAGATATATATGTATTTAATATATATTTTATATA
>KZ807119.1:440201-463599 GCA_000696205.2 Oncopeltus fasciatus
TATTTAATATTATAATGTTTTATAAATAAAGTCATATCCTTCTATAACATTCTTTTTTTATCTTCTATGGAATGTTTCTTTATGGAGGGACATACCCCCCTCCTTTCTTAAGGACACAATAAGCTCATTCAATATTTTTATTAAAAATAAATAATATTTTTTAAATTGTTCATTATTTCATTAATCAAGAGTACACAAACACAGACACCCTAATGACCAGGGTAATGAATGGCTGTTGTGCAGTAGAGAACTGATGAAATATGTTAATTGGAGGATGATCATATCATCCTCCAATTAATATATTGTAAGATATGGATAATGTAAAATATCTAATTGACATTTGATGCTTAAAAAAATAACAATTTTATAAATCAATTATGTTAATTATTAATCAGGTAATAATTATTAAAACTATGCCGAAAAAAAAAATTAATACAATTTAGGTCCACATGCTACTATACAGGAAATAAATTCCATTTAACCTAGTTGTTACAACAAAGGAAGACAAAAAATTAAGACAATGAAAAAAAAATTAAGAAAGCTAATTTAAACAGCTTGATTTTGATTTTTGAATGCTAGTCATCAACATTACATACTAGAGAACAGAGCCTTACCAAACAATTATATTTTCATCACTATTAGAGCAAAATTTTTAAGAAAGTGTAAAATATTTATAGTGAATTTGGATATGAAGAAAATCCTCTACTGAAAATGAAAATTTATCAATGCATCTAAAGAATTTGTTCTATTTCAAAGGGAAAAGATATAATTTTATTTTCTTAAAACCAAAGAATTGTACATTGTACTATAAGTAATAAATAACTATACCTTTTGCTAAGATGACTAGATAGTGCAGACCAATGAATATTAAAGATCCAATTCCTCCTACTAGCATTGCACTCCATCTTGTGTAAGCTTCAGGTGCTGCGCATACACTCACCTGGAAGAAGTAAGCTCACTATAAACCATAATTCATGAACTATAAAGTAGTTATACAAGAGACAAAATTCAATATAATTTATACTATATAATTTCCTACAATACACTCACTGCTATAGTAACAGCTTTAAAAAAAAAAAAAAAGGTTTGTTTATTCCTTAGATAGATGTAATTTATTCTAATGTGTTGTCAATTAAATATATACCAAAAAAACAACAACATAATATTAGAATAAACCTGGAAAAAAAAGAAAACTTAAAAATGGAATGATTATCAAAATTATTGAATAACTTACCATTCCTGAGAGAATTCCATTTACAGACCAGCTAAATGGGAATGGTCCTTCATCAAGGTAACGCCCAATGATTAGGCAAACAACTGCTCCTCCACAGCCACCCATAATAGTGCTCACCATGCTTCTAGCGATCAGTTCACTGTCCCCAGGACCAGACATATGTCCCAAAGAACCACCATTGAAAGCAAGGAAACCAGAGATCAATAGGAGTGTACCTAAACCGAGGAACTGTGAAATGAAAAACAAAATCTTAATGAAATATATTACTTTTAGTTTCTTAAAAGCAAAAAAATACCAATACATCCTTGAATAAATCAACTTTAAAAATAGGTTATTTTATAAGCTCCTCCATCTCAAAATCTAATGTTTCAAGGAAGCTAAAATCATAAAATAGTATATTTTTAAAACAATTTTGTTATTGATCAGAAGTAAAACTTTGAGTTGAACCCATTTATCATTGCTTGAATAAATAATAAATTTGTTGTGAAGTACTTAAGAAAATCAGAGAAAATGCAATGTAGGCATTTTTAATATAGATGTATTGATGACCATTTTTTTTTTTTTTTTTTTTTTTCAGATCATCATTACCTTTCTCACCAAAAGTTCCAATGTTGATTGGATCTTCCAATAAGGGTAGCTCCTTGGAGATCATTACAAACTTTTACAGGAAACCAGTGGACAAATAATGTAAATGTAAGTAGTAACTTTAATGTATTTAGAAACAGTTTTTTTTTTTTACATAATAAAATTTTTGATACACATTATTATGAGTCCCTGTGGATTTTAAAATCCATATAGCTTATACTCTATAACTCATATAATAACTATATATATAATATATATATAATAATAATATTATATAATAACTCATATGGTAAGGACTTCCTCTTTTGTGGAAGTCCTCATCATATGAGTTACATAAATATTTTCCTTGTGAAAAAATCTTTTTTACTATAAATGGTATACCATTTATTTTAGCTCCTTAAATATAAAATGAGGCATTTTATTTCTTTTGTGTTTTGAAAATTTTAATTTCTTTACCTCATTCTTGATATATTTTGGCACAAGATCTAAAAAACTTTTACTGTGAGTTGAGAAGAAAATAATTATGTTAATTTTTCCTAACATTATAGCAAATTAGAGAATAATTTCACTAAATAACTTGAATTAGTGCTTATGATGACTAGAGCAACGTGATTTTTAACTGAATATAGTTGATTCAAGTGTTGCTTTGTGAAATATTTTCAACGAACTTGCACTAAACATAGTCTGGAATCTTCCACTGTGGTTATAGGAGAGGGACTTGAAACTGTCACTTTCACACACAGGAGATTACTGAAAAATTAATTTTCTAAGCCTTGATGATGGTATCCCTGCTTTAACTTTAACATATAAAGTTAAAATAAATGCTAAGCTTGGAATTTTAATTTGGAAAAATATAGTATTTATTGACACTTAAAATTCTTATCTCTCCTCTTAACATTATTTTTAGTTAAGTAAGAATGATCAGGTTATAATTATCTTAAGGATCACAAAAGTAAACTTGTATTAATAATTTAAAAGATATATTATTTATATAATAATTTATNATATTGTAATTGTAAAATATTAACAAAAAGTCTTTAATTTTTGGGAAATATTTTTAATAGGTTTTAGACTAATTTATCATTTATTACTATACTTGTTTGGAATTCTATTTACACATTTATATTGCTATTTATAAGTTTATTACTTATTTGTTCATTTTATCTTCTATACAATCACTTAGGGTCATATGGGAGGGGCTGTTTAGAAATAGTGCCCTCTAAATGTCCATAGAACTGGGCAGCCTTTTATTTTCTGATAAAATCCTACCCAGGAAGAGACTTGAATCTAGAGTTCCAAGCTTAGAAGTTCCTCACAGATACCAAAGAGCTGGACCAGCACCAGCTTTGCAAAGGCAAAATTAATGAGAACGTCCCATTGGGGATGCTATTCAATTGTTAAACAAGGTTTCTAAAGTTCCTAGGTAAAAGAAAAGTTCTTTTCTTTTAGGTTTCTAAAGTTCCAGAAAAAAAAAAAAAAAAAAAATAACTGATCATATACGTTCAATGTTAATTATTAGCTATTGTATATCAAACTTGATGATAAACAATTTCAAACATATTTGACAACTCAGGTTTGTGGGGAAAACACAACTTTACTGACAATGAATGGAGATGTTCACGTAGGCTTCGTGATGGAGAGTTTTTGACTGTAGAGATTATTAGTGGATTTTATTTTGTTGGGGTTTGGTCAAGGTAGATTAAAAAAAATACAATTTAAAAAATACACACTTTTTTATAAAACAAAATAATATTTACAGAGTAAGCTTTTGGACATGTTTTAAACCAACTTGCTCCTAAAAAATCCATTTGCCAAGAAAATTTTCATGTATTTAATATTAATAGGGATGTAGGGTCATTTGAAAAGCCAGATAGATAAACAAATTAAGGATTTTTCATTTTAGGCAAAAGTTCACTGTGAACTGCTTCAAGTCCATTTGTGTCCCTGAGTACAGAAAAAGATCTCTGAAGGATTCCCCTAGTAATAAGGGGTGTTAATCCAATAACTTCCTTCAGGTCAGCAATCCCAGTTCATTACTTCAAGCAAGACCTTCTCATTACTAATGCCTGACATTGTCAGATCCAGTGAAAAGTTTTCATTTGGTAAGCAACATTTTTAGCCAATTTTAGACATTGCTAATGCTGCATAATAAAAACGTGATTTCTTAATCTTGCATGCCCTGTTATGAGTGCAGCTGTCTCCTTCTAACCCATTCTATTTCATTTAAGTAGCCCTTTGGTTCTGTCTCACTCAGTTTTCCCCAAGAAGAGCTCTCAATGGATTTGTGTACTAATTCTTATCCATAAAGATAGATCTTCCTTATCTACTCTATCATTCATCTCCTTCATACCTATGGATAATAGTATAAAACATAAGCCAAAATGAATTGGCTGTTTTTTCAAATATTTTCTATCTAAAATATTTATGAAAATTTAATTAAGTTGAAGGCAAAAAATATGGTACGTTCATAATTCAATCTCTAGCTTTCGAACATTTATTATGAAAAATACATTCTTAGGAAGATATTTAAGAATATAAACAAGAAGTTGAAGGACCCTTACTTTTCTCTCGGTCGTTCTTGATCCTTCCTCAGCGACTTGAACTTTCCATTGTTGTCGTTTACTCATTTTTAGATCAAATTAGCCATTTAATCTTATTTATCTCTTTTCTTAATGAAACACGGGGTATCTGTTTAGTTTATGCAACGACTAGATACTTAACTGGGACTTCTCCATAGCTATTTTCTCAATGCCAATTACCGTTTAGAAACATATGGAGGAAAAGTCCAATGTCAGACGGGAAAGAGTCACTTCCCTCTTACGTTAGAGTAAAAAGTAGAAATTCCACTTTTGACTCTCAATTATGTAGAACATTGCTCACTATCTCTCGGAGGAAAAATGAAATCCGACAACGGATAGACAGAGTTCCGATATGAATCAGTGACTGACCTCGTTGGACATTTCCCCCCAACATTTCCTACAATCAAACTTTCGCAATTCCATTTTTGAACAGTAATCAATGAAAAACCAAACAGGTAAGCTAAATTATATAATGAATTGCTTTCAGCTCTTTAGATACAGCTGTGGTTAATGTTTTTTCACGTGTCTGATGGAAATCATCACCAAAGTCTGCCATTGCTCAGTACGCATATTCGTCACATCTCTTTATATATAAATAGAAGTAAATGACTTATAGGATCTTACAAATCGATGACTGGTTCTAGGATGATTCAAAGGAGAATATTTTTTCACATATAAACTTTTTGTATTAATAGTATAAAGGATAGTTTTATTTTCTATAAGTTATGAAGATTTTTTTTCTATTTGGTCTTTCAATAGTCTCCACCTTCCTCACTATTTTTCTAGTTTCAACTATTTACGTAGCTCCCTCCTAATTAAATTCCTTAAGGTTTTCCTTAATGTTATTTTTTAAATATAAACAATCACATAACATTGCGTTTATATATTGATAATTTTTTTATATGCCAAAGAGGTCTAAAACAAAGAGATACTCACAGTGAGGGAGTGTCCGGGAATAGGCTTGCCGGGGAACCTGCCCTTCCTAGGGCCGAGGAAGGCGGCTGCGACAAAGGACGCCACTCCCGCCAGGGCGTGGACCACACCACTACCTGCGAAGTCCTCGAAGCCCATCTTGCTTAGCCAGCCCTCGTGATGCCAGGCCCAGTGGCTGGCCACAGGGTACACCCAGCCTGTAATCAATACGAAGAATATTTATTTGTTCTTAGATGGTTTTAGTTGGGGTTCGGTTAAGGTAGATCCAAAAAACAGAAATGTAAAAAATGTATTTTTTAATAAAGGATTATCTGCCAACGTTTCGGCTTACATTGCAAGCCATCTTCAGGGCTATCATGAAGATGAGATAGGTCATGTAAATGTGAACTTAGGGACAAGACGTCCTCTCTCATCTTCATGATAGCCCTGAAGATGACTTGCAATGTAAGCCGTTTCGTTGGCAGATAATCCTTTATTAAAAAATACATTTTTTACATTTCTGCTTTTTGGCCGAAAACCCTACTAAAATCATCTAAGAATAATATCTACGGTCAACAAACTCTCCTTTCGAATATTTATTTGTCAAACATTTACAAGAAAATACAAAATATAAGTGGCGCGGGGTGAACTTATGGAGCGTTTTATAGTGTTTTTTGCTGTTAGTGTTTATTGTAATATATATTTTATGTGTGTTTGATTTTTTGTATGTATGAGTGACTGATTGATTCATTAGTCATTTAAGTTTGGATTCAAATTTTTAAATCGTGTATACGTTCGTGGGCATTGCTGAACTAAAAATCTGTTAGCCAAACGACCAGATTGGCTTCAGAAGTGTGAGTTGAAGTTTACGTTTGTAATTGAGTGAATGTGAAAGTAATTTGAAGCTGTTTGTTTAATGTGTATGTGGCTTTGTTTCACCAAGTCAGTCCTGAGTCAAGAGATACTTGAGTGTGCCATCGATATTTATATCAATCTGGCATAGCAAGGTTAATTAATTTGAGAAAATATTTGCGACTTTTACACCGATGAAATATTTGGAAAACGAATTCCAAATTTCAGGTAAACCCGCACTTTTAATCACTTAATTTTGTTCGTTTGTAAAAATATATTTGAACAATCGTTTTAATACTCAGCTCGGAGATAAGATGCGTTTAAATAAACAGTAAACCTGCAGGAGTTTAGGAAATTTAAAAAAAAAAAATTTAAGTGGCAGGTTAGTATTGAACCGACCCTCTTAAGGCACAATTCAAGTGATTAATTGAAAGAATTGTCAACTCACGGCGCACTAGAGAAGGTGTATGTTCAACACCTGAATGTAAGAAAGGAACAGAATCATTAAAAAATATACTTTTTATTCTCTGGGCTTTGTTTCCTCCGTGGAATAGAAAGTTCGTCGGATAGATTGTTAAAATGTATATTACTAAATTTTAGTTTCAGTTAAACTCCCCACCTGATGGTGAAATTTTTCTATGTAGCCTCTCAAATCTTTGTTATATTAAGGAACATATGGCTAAACAGATTCAATCCAAAGCTAAGAATTCCACATGCTACATAAAAAAAAAAGTGTAATTATATGATTTGATAGTGTAGGTGCTCCTCCATTCCCATAAGTCCGAATTCGCCTTATTACAAAAATTAGCTGATTTTTTAATTTGAATATCATATGGTACGTTTTATGGAAAAAAACAAAAACATTCCCACACAAGAATAAAAACTTTCTCACACTCAAATAAAAAAAAAAGACTCACACAAGCTCCTAAAATTGTGAACCGACTATATTTTAGATTCATTTAAGAAGTATAGTTAAACAATATTAAAAATAATCGAGTGTTTTAAATGTAATCTTTAAAATTTTTATTAATAAATTATGATGTAATAAATATGATAATATAATACAATTTAGTGGTCATATCGATTGCCCATCCAGCCCAAATTCATAATTAGGGATATTTCCTCATCAATGCCCTTCCATTGTTAATAATTGTATTTTACTTTTATTGCTATTAATTTTTTACGTTTAGAAAAAAGTATTTTTGACATATACGTATTCTGGTAATCGGTTAGTTTAGATGATGGACCCTTCTGTAGGATATTGGAAATATATACTAAAACGAAAAGAAGAAACATATGTGTATGTTTATTTTGTCATTGTTTTAAAACAAAGGGCCACTGGAATGACTGATCTTGAACGACTGATATTGACTGATATCGATTAATGTTATTTTATTTTTCTCTCTTTTAGTTTTCGTACCCACCATTTGTAATTACCCGCTATTGATAACCTCCCTCGTTGTGTCTGGTTATTGCCGACTAACGAACCCTTTGATTTTCGATAAAGATTGGGGGAGAAAGATCGAGAAGATATGAATTGCGTCTGATCAGAATAAAATCGGCAGCGGACATGATCATTTGACGTTCCTCTCAGATATTTGACGTCATGAATCATACCTATCGGGGCACTAACTTCCTTGGCCCCCAGCTCTATGCAATCCTAAATAAATTGTGCTCCTTTATGTATCTGTACTATTAACCACATAGCAAATTACAAGTTGACAAAATGTGTAGAAAATAATCACTAATAAAGTTTTTTTTTTAAATTTACGTATCTTTTTTCTGCTGGGTGGCCAATGTCATACTTCTCAGTCAGATTTCGATGTGATATTCTCTTTGATTCACGATATGTGATTTTTAGCGGGATTTTTGAATTTGAAGAAACTCAAGACCATTTAAACCATTTTTAGCGAGGAACAACACCACCATGGTTACATTAAATTTAACCCACCACGATCAATAATTTTTTTCTTAATTCTATCAATAAGGATTATATATAATCAATATAATTAAGGATTATATGCGTGGACCACACCACTACCTGCGAAGTCCTCGAAGCCCATCTTGCTTAGCCAGCCCTCGTGATGCCAGGCCCAGTGGCTGGCCACAGGGTACACCCAGCCTGTAATCAATACGAAGAATATTTATTTGTTCTTAGATGGTTTTAGTTGGGGTTCGGTTAAGGTAGATCCAAAAAACAGAAATGTAAAAAATGTATTTTTTAATAAAGGATTATCTGCCAACGTTTCGGCTTACATTGCAAGCCATCTTCAGGGCTATCATGAAGATGAGATAGGTCATGTAAATGTGAACTTAGGGACAAGACGTCCTCTCTCATCTTCATGATAGCCCTGAAGATGACTTACAATGTAANTATATAACCTCTTCAATATTTAAATAAATCTGTTAAATTCTTTATTTTTGTAAAATATGTGTTATAGGAGATGTTTGTTATTCTTAAAAATATACTCCCACCAACTCACTCATAAACTCACGGATAAAAGCCATCGGATTTGTGATGAGTTGGTTTACATGAAGCACCATGATTGGCCCAATCCTATTGCTCGTCGACCAATCAAAATGAGGAAGCTAACTGATTATTTAATTTAACTTATTACCAGGAGTATTATTTCCCTTTGGGCTATTGTCAGAGCAGGATTGACACACGAACGAGGGAAATTGTAAAAATGGTATTAATGTCTGTGCGACAGAATCATACCAATCTTGTCTGTTCCCGTGTCCTCGATTTCCCTTTGTTGTCGACAGGAATTGCGCTCTTACCCGAGACATTATTTCTGAATTAGGATGAATTGGGGTGCTTCAGCATGCGATAAGAGGGCTTTTAATTTGCACTGTCCAAGGTTCGCGTCCAAGCACCTCTCACAGGGGGATTTTTTTAAGAAAGCAAGGACTTTGCTTAGTACCACTCACCACAGCATTTGGTTCTTTACACTTAATTTTTTTTTTTTTTTTTTTTTTTCAGATCATCATTACCTTTCTCACCAAAAGTTCCAATGTTGATTGGATCTTCCAATAAGGGTAGCTCCTTGGAGATCATTACAAACTTTTACAGGAAACCAGTGGACAAATAATGTAAATGTAAGTAGTAACTTTAATGTATTTAGAAACAGTTTTTTTTTTTTACATAATAAAATTTTTGATACACATTATTATGAGTCCCTGTGGATTTTAAAATCCATATAGCTTATACTCTATAACTCATATAATAACTATATATATAATATATATATAATAATAATATTATATAATAACTCATATGGTAAGGACTTCCTCTTTTGTGGAAGTCCTCATCATATGAGTTACATAAATATTTTCCTTGTGAAAAAATCTTTTTTACTATAAATGGTATACCATTTATTTTAGCTCCTTAAATATAAAATGAGGCATTTTATTTCTTTTGTGTTTTGAAAATTTTAATTTCTTTACCTCATTCTTGATATATTTTGGCACAAGATCTAAAAAACTTTTACTGTGAGTTGAGAAGAAAATAATTATGTTAATTTTTCCTAACATTATAGCAAATTAGAGAATAATTTCACTAAATAACTTGAATTAGTGCTTATGATGACTAGAGCAACGTGATTTTTAACTGAATATAGTTGATTCAAGTGTTGCTTTGTGAAATATTTTNCCTCAATGAAACATATTTAAAAAAAGAAACCATTTTATTTCACACTTTAGAGCGAAAACGACTTGCAATTTTTATTGTACGTGCCCAAAATTTTCTCCTAGAAAACTTTTTTACAAAATTTGGCATTTATATTGCAATATTATACTTTCTCAATTACAACATTTTTATAATCTACAAACTTATAAATATAATTTGGTATTATTATAGTTTATACAATGAATGTATAAATACCAAAAAAAACAAAACAAAAAAAAACTCTAATATAACTTTGCTTTATCACCTAGAAACTTTAATACCTAATATCACCTTGGAACCAGAATAAGTAACTTCTTACATTGAGAGGCAAGTTTTGAATTAAGATTATTTTCTTCCTTTCATCTTTAAATCTGTCACTACTGAAAAAATAATATTTTATGTGAGGAATAACCAACACATATACCCAAGGTTATTTCTTTAAGTACCTTAAGACACTTAAAATAGTTTTTTTAAGGTATTATGCCCATGTTTTTCTCACGTTTTTCAAGTCCATCCTTGAATATTCCTCTCTCTCTCTCTCTCTCTCTCTCTCTCTCTCTCTCTCTCTCTCTCTCTCTNTATATATATATATATACTACCACCGCAATGATATATAAGTACATATACACACACATACATGCAAGTATATATAAGTGTTATGACAGTACTACAGATTAGGTAGGTAATCTACCGAACTGTTATATCATCTAAAATTACAACATGAAATGGTACAGTGAACGGCCCTTTTGGAGAGAAATAGGGAATAGTGACGTCACAGTACGCATACCTGATATGACGAAGCAGTAGACTATGTAGGCTACGAAGCTGCAACGCTCCGCCACAGCTCCTGACAGTATGGTGGCGGCAGTCGCAGCGAAGACGAACTGGAAGAACCAGTAGGCCAGCTTCTCCTCCGGGAACCCAGCACCGGCCCACCATGTCAGCCCGAAGAAGGAGCTCCCGCTACCGTAGGCCAACGGGAATCCAATGAGGTAGTAGGCGATCCCACTGATGACTGAAACAGAAAGGTTCTCCTTGGGCTAAACTGTCAGGGGGTAAAATCCAGTCTTATAAGGAGATTTCCGAATGCCGGATCCAAGGGAATATCAATATATATGGTAGAAGCAGCAATATCAATTCTAACAATTTACCTTTTTCCAAAATAAAACAATGAGAAATGAATATTATCATGGCTTACTCTTAACACAATCCAATAAATAATAATATTTTACTAATAAAGTTAAAATTTTAATACGACAAAGAGTTTTTCACATGAATCCTTAGATAACATTTAAAAAAATTATTAATGATGTGCATTCCTTTACAATTCATTAAGAAGAAGTTAATAAACTATATCTTACACAATTAGAATTAATTTTCTTTGAATTCAAATTAAAGGACAAATAAAAAGTAACTTGAAGTATAATAGTGAGCACCAAACAGTTTTTTTTTTTTAGAAGCTCCCTAAGCAATGTTAACTTAAGGTGTGACACCTTGAAATGCATTATTTTTATCAAACCATGGCTAATCAGTGAGTTTGCACTACATTTCTGGGTGACATATTTAATCGATAGATTTGTGATGATTACCGGAATGAGTCCAGACAGTTTGGACTCTTGTTTTTGTCAAAGAAAGAAGCTGTGATGATGTAGCCACGAAGAAAATTTGTGATGGTAATGAATTCATTATTATAGTTAGCACATAGAGAATGACAAGAGTAAAATTTAAATTTCTAACGTTTATGTTTTTATAAGTATTTTTCGAAAACCGGTTAGTATGAAAGATATTTACGAATATAACTACGATGGCTAAGCACTTTTCCTTATCGGCCTGTTTAAAGTCAGTTTTGTCATTTCACATTTTACGCTTATAACTCTCTCCGGCGTATTCGTCGCTTACTCTTATATACCACTCCTGTATAAGAAATTAAAAAAGAAAAAATGTTTCTTCTAAATATTTGAATGATTACTTTAATAGTTTACAGGAAAATATATATATATAAGCAATTTCTATCATGCTACTATAGTAGGCTACATACAGACAAATATACGTACGCTCGTGCTCACACGTTTGCTTTGAAGAAAACTCAGACGACATAATTGTTTGAACAAAAGGAATATTAAGATCGTGGTGAAGGGAAGAATTGGATACGTAATAGGGAGCATTTGCAATTATTCTCAGGGTTTTGGATTGTAAGGACTGGATTCTTTGGATGTTGATGATAAAACCTGGCTCTTGACTTACCTGGCAGGTAAAGTGGGGAGTGCATAGCATATATATATATATATATGTTGGNATATATATATATATATATATATATATATATATATATATATCAATCTTTAATGAAATATGGGAAGCCTGCTTAGCTTACGCACCTCCTGCGTGGCGGAATTTCTATCATCGGCTAGTTAGTTTGCGATTACAGATTAATTACCGCTCGGTAGGTGCCAGCAAGACGAAGGTCTCCATTGTCCCGCAAGATGTCTTTGTATATTTTAAGTATACGAGATCAAGATCGCCTACTTATGGAAATACTGTGCTATTAGACTGTGTTTGTAATGGGTTTTCGCTACCATATCATGTTGTCTCGCTCCGTTGGCAACACACACAAACACACGATTTGTTATTACTCACTTGTACAATTGCAATTATAAATTGTAATCCATCACGTTGGAGCTGTGTAAACTAAACAGATTCCTCATATTTCATTAAATGTGAACATATCTAAGAGTATCTGCGCGTAAAATTAAAGTCCACTAACATGTTTCTCTACTGCCTGTAAAGGAATAGTGATGCATGTATTCAATCTGTTATTCTGGTTACATATGTGAATATCTTTCTTGATAATCGTTTTTCGTAAAACTACATTAAATTAAATTTTTCACTTATTTTGATCTATAAACTTCTTCATTACCTAAATAACAACGCAGATATCGTAATTTATATATATATATATATATATATATATATATATATATTTATGTAATCGCCTGATCCAATTAGCTTCAAGGCGATTGGACTCGCATAATGTAGGATTGGTAGAAGTGTGTTGAAAATTTGTATTAGTCTCGTCATGGTAAGAACGCGAATAGCTTGATTTCCTTGAAAGAAATCTGCTAAGTGGGATAATTGAAAGAGGGGGGTGGGGAGGGAGAAATGATTAAAAAACCGCAACTGTATTTCATGTAGTTAATCGGAATGATATCGTCATCACATTCTAAGATGAGAAACTCAGCTGAGGCGACTAAGGATTTCACAGTATATAAGCTAAAAAATAGAAAAGAAGTTGAAAAAACAAAAAAAAAAAACTTGAAAAATGTTGCAAGCTATTTGTATGATATTTTGGAGAAAATATGCCTTAAGAAAGCCCAATTTTCGGACTCTCTTATTTTTGCCCAAAGAGGAAAGTTCTTACTCCAACGTATCGGACCTTCTTACCTCTTTGAAAAATTCTCTAACCCCATTCGCACATTTTATATTTAATCCCTGACTGTTATCCTCACTCACTCACTTAGAGCACTAATAGCTCTAACTCCACGAGCAAAGTCTAGTGTGTTCTCAAAATTAGAGCCTTGTCTCAGACACTGATGTCTCTGACTTCCTCTAAAGTAATACGCAATAGCAGCTCACTTTCATGAATTAAAAATCACTGTACAGCAATTGCGAATTACTCAGTAACTTAGGAAATTAAAATTTGTATATGAACTTTGCAATTCAGATAATTTTTAGTTTTTTCTGAACTTTTACTTCCACGTTTTTCTGCCAGATTGTGCAGTTGTTCTGCCGCTAGTGTACTAACGGGAGGTTAGCACTTGCTTCTTCCTTAGGAGTACTGGGGTCTCGCTGGCACTGTATAGGCTCATGAGAGATGACGAGAATCCCTGAATAACTGGCATCCCTCAGTAACTGGTGACAAGTCGTTTAAGGGAGTAAAGCCCCCCAGAAAGTAAGGCCTTCACAGGTCCTCGGAAGTAAGCGAGGGTTGGAAGGATGGTCGGTAACCATGGAAAACTACCCTATCGCATATTGGAATGTGTGTTTGATGGGATGTGAGGTTGAAAGATCTCTTAGGTCAGGCCAAGTACGTTCGTAATTACCACGCTAGTCGACTAAATATCTTTAGGATTTATAAGCATCCAATGGAATATCATTAATAAATTGGTAACCGTTAGTAATTTGGTCTAGTTAACTATTCATAATATATACTGTTCTTCCCTTAGATTGCATCATATCTAGAGAAAAATAAAATAATTTAAATCTCAATCAGATGAAGTTATGGGCTTAAGTTATTACTTGTTTATTCGCAAGGCCTTCACATTTAATACTTCCCGTTAAAAGAATTTTCCTGCTATCTTTCAAGATGGGTGTTGGTGTAGGTTTCCGGCAGATGGCGGAAATAAAATTTGCACAGGGATCTTTGCAAATCTTCTCTTCTAGACGGCCTCGGATATGGGACTTCCTCGTCCGGGCGGGAAGTGGGCAGACCCGAAGACCTTGCACTTGGCCCCTTCGCGAAAACTTGAGGACGCCCGCTCGCTTCTGAAGGAAGTGTGTCTTCTCCTGCCTTGCTAATCATGAATTGCCCTTACAAGATACTTAGGGGTGTTTTTTTTTTTTTTTTTTTTTTTTTTTTTTTTTTTGGCTATCCTCAAATAATAATAATTTTTATTGCTATTGCATAGAATACTCAGTTGATTAGTTTTAAGTATGAGTGGAAGCATCTGAAGTGCAACATGACTTGCAACTAAACAGTTTAAACTAATTTCAAATATTGTTCACGTAGGCTTCGACGGTCGTCAAATGTATTTACCGTTTCTTCTTCCGGGTTGGACCGTGTCAAGTTGTTGATAGTTGCCAAGCTTTCGCACATCATGTGATGGCTTCTTCAGGGCTGAGTAGAAAATGAGATTAATTAAATAGCTTTATCTCATTCTCTACTCAGCCCTGAAGAAGCCATCACATGATGTGCGAAAGCTCGGCAACTATCAACAAATTGACACGGTCCTACCCGGAAGAAGAAACGGTAAATAATTTCAAATAATATGAAATATAAACGCAGTCACTAAGTATAAACATTTAATAATATTTTATTCCGCAATAATATGAAGGGGATAAAAATATATGGCTTAGTAGTCCTCGTTCTGTAATAACTCTTACTGCCACACGCTGTTATAAAACAAATCTCAAGTATAATGGGTCCCTGGCTCGTCCCACTATTATCCTAACAAGTTGAAATGGAGTATAGTGAAAATAAAGAAAATCTCTCTTGCAGGAAATAGGTACACTTAGGAAATTCCCCAGCATTGCAGTTTATGTATATTTGTATTTGTATTTTCTAAAAGTCATCTCAACCCCTACATTTACAGAATATATATTTCAACCCCTTCCTAAAGATTTATTTAAAAGAAAACAACTAAATTTCCATTTATAAACAGTAAAATTAAGATTTCGGTTCAGGTGAACCCCCACTATTAATTGCTGGGACTTTCTTTAAATATTGATAGCAATTTAAATAAATTTTTAGTGGTTTTCATACCAATATTACGCTCTCTGGAAAAAAAGAAAGTCTTTCTGTTACCAGTCAAAAGGCATACCAAATTTCATTCAGAAATTCTTTGTGGCTTCCAGATGAAAACGTTAAGAGGGTTCAAGTGAACTCCGTGAACATGTCTTACAGAATTTAAGAAACTAATTTATAAATATGACATATATTTTATCTATTATTCGAAGTATCCTTATATTTTTGGTTATTTATGACTGAAAATGGTTCGGAGTGTGCCGAAGCGTCTCATGTAATTCATTGTGAAGAATGAAAAATACATATAGTTGGACTAATTTTTAGTGCAAGGGAACAGAATAAAAAATCTAACTGTCCCAGCCAGGACTCGAACCTGGATCTCCTGCTTTTCGGGCTGGTGCGTTTTCCATTTACGCTACCGAGACAAGTCTGATAAGTTATTAAATTCCCTGCACTAGTGTCGAAAGGCCGACGAATATATCGTCTTATACTCGGAGGAGCTGACATTGTCAAGTTGTTTAAATGACTCTCATTATTTACTTTTTTTAATTTTAATTTTATAAATATTATTTTTTTGTGCTATTTAATCCCACGTAAATTTTACTAATTTTTATTCTGTTACCTTGCACTAAAAATTGTTAAAATTTACGTGGGATTAAATACCGCAAAAAAATGCAAGGGATTTAAACAGCTTGACAATGTCAGCTCCTCTCAGCATAAGAGGATATATTCGTTGGCCTCGGAGGTTAGACTCTAGACTCTAGTGCGGGGAATTTAATAACGTATCAGACTTGTCTCGGTAGCGTAAATGGAAAACGTACCGGCCCGGATAGCAGGAGATCCAGGTTCGAGTCCTGGCTGGGACAGTTAGATTTTTTATTCTGCTCCCTTTCACTAAAAATTAGTAAAATTTACGTGGGATTAAATACCACAAAAAAATAATATTTTTATTGTTGGACGTTTATCCTCTGTGTTCAAATAGAAATTCTTCTCCCCTCCTGTCTCATCTCAGATATTACGCTCAGGGTATCACACTCAATATTGAATGAATAAATCAGGAATGCGCAAACCAATATATAGACAAGTTATGTCACAAGTATTTTTAATTTTTTACGACAAGAGAAACTCTCACCTTGGTAATTATCCGTAAAACAGTTCAGGCTTGTGAGATAAATTTCCTTTTTTACTAATATTTACATATATATTTAATGAAACAAGGGAAATCAGCTTAGACCACGAAGTTCCTGCCTGAAGATATTTTTAATTTGTGTCCTATTATTCTCCTGAGGGTGTTTTTCCCCTGTAAACGATTGGATTAGCCTATATTTGTCATTTCATATGTTTCAGCTGCATAATGAGCTTTCGGTTTCATATACATTTTGTTCTCGCGAATCTTTTGACTCTTATCTCTCACAGACGTCCCGTTATGTAACCGACTTAAATAGCTTTATTAACTTGAATCGTACAGGTAGCTAGAAAACACACTCTTTACCTCCCCGGCTGAGGTAGAGAGTGTTTTTTTCCAGCTCCCTGTGCGGTTCAAATCAATAGTGAAATGTGGGATTATATTACCACAATTATCATCATGATTTAAATAGCTTTATTTCCCCAGAGGAAATCTGCAAAAATTGTTAATATCTTAGTGTGGGACAAAAGATATATGCAACAATTTGCGGAAAAGGTGAATTTTCTAAAGCTTATATTGTAAAATGGTTGTATAAAAAAAGCAAATCAAAGGCGATATGTGAAAATATATTAAGGAGGAAAAGGAGAGTTTGTTGACCGTAGATATTATTCTAAGATGATTTTACTTGTTGTTCGGTCAAGGTAGATCCAAAATAAAAAAGCAAATTTAAAAAAAGTGTATTTTTTAATAAAGGATTATCTGCCAACGTTTCGGCTTACATTGTAAGCCATCTTCAGGGCTGCCTATCATGAAGACGAGAGAGGACGTCCTGTCCCTAAGTTCACATTTCCATGACAGTCATGGAAATGTGAACTTAGGGACAAGACGTCCTCTCTCATCTTCATGATAGCCCTAAAGATAGATGACGTAAGCAGATAATCTTTTATAAAAATACACTTTTTTTAAATTTGGGTTTTTTGGATCTACCTTGACCGAACCCCAAATAAAATCATCTTAATATATTAAGGAGGGTTGAGCGAATAGTTTTCTATTTACGCTTGAGCCTGCCTCGGCAAACAAATGTCATCCTATTGCTCTCACAGTAAAATAAAATAAAAATTATTTATTTCTGTTATGTATATTTTTTATTGAAAAGTGAGAAATCTTTTAGATTAAGCAGCTCCTGCGTGTTGGGCATTTTGAATTTTCACTCACTCACACATATATATATATATATTCTTCAAAAATGACTTATGAAATCCGTGTTTTAAACTAACTAGAGTAAGGTTGACACGCATACCCTAACTGCTATGTGCTTTCTAAACTAGTAATTCCACACGTAATATAATTTGCGAATTTCTTCAAGTCAACTAAAACTCTTCCAGTTGGACCAGATTGGTTTCTCTCAATGCGTGCCGGAGGACAGGCCTTGTTGGGAAACCGCCATCTCGAACGGTCGTAATTTGCGGTAATTTGAAGTAATTTAGCAAAATAGACCATCTTTCTAGAAGAGGAAATTGTATTTTCCAAAAATCCTGTTACATCTGTTTGAAGCGTTCAGCGACATGAATGAAAAAAAAAAAAGATAATTCGGACCAAACGGTTTAGGAGCTAGTCACGCAGGGGAATGCGTATAAGAGATTTTCCCATTTCATTATTTATTTATTATCTGAACTTGTCCACGTGTGGCGTAGCGGGTTTTATGATTTACTGGATCTCAATCTTCAAAAATAACTCAACTTTTTTTTAAATGTTATTATTTAATTTAACCTCCTTTACTACCACTCCCATTCATGAAAGAAAAGGCTACTTATTTCTGCTGCTCACCACCTTACTCTAAATTAAGTTTGTTAAATTTTGCATCTCCCATTTTCGTTAAGATTAAATAAAGTAATTAATTGGGACTTACAGAGATCGAACAAATTGACCATCATTATGTTGGTAGTACTTTTCGTCCGCACTGCACCGCATTCAAGGCAAGCGAAACCAGCTTGCATCACTGAAACACATGAAATAAATATAAAACAAAGTAATTATTATATATTCTTAAACATATAAGCATTATTGTAAAAACATTACATATAAATGTTCAAAAATTATATCGCACGCCTATTTTATTTCTTGCCGACATGTTTCTTCTCAATAAATTTTTTTTTGTTTCCTGTCATTTCATTTTCTTACAGAAAATTTATGGAATAATAAAATCTTCTATTGCTTAAGTACTCATTTTAAAGTAGTAGTTAAGAATTTATCAAAATAGACACTTTAAAAAGATGAATAAACACTTTGTGAATGTCTGCAAGGTCGAAACATCTTGGAAATAAAAATAAAAATATTGTTGAACCGAAATACTTTTTTACTGTTAAAATATGCAACCCTGTACTAAATTGGCTTCATAAAAATAATAAAGATAAAAATAAATAGTAATATCTATAGAAATTTATAAATGAGAATTCTACTGTAAATTATCATCAGTGTTAACACAATAACGTGTGCGAGGAGTCGTAGATAGACGTCTGCAGTCTTTTTGGTTGTGCTCCTCAGTCTGCACGAGTGGCCTCAGTCTGTCGCCTCGCGTGTGGCTGCAGTGGAGTGTGAGGATTCTTCACGCGACTAAGAGGTTGAGGAATCAGGGTTGTGTCTACCCTTTGCGGAAGTACGACAGTCCCTTCAGCGTCAGTCCGCTCCAGGGGGAAGGAGACGACACTCCAACAGGGGAAGTATGGTGTCCGTCGCCGACCTTGTCACGACAATGAGGCTGGGGATAAGGCGATTAGAGGCAGTGTGATAAGTATCGTAAGCGTGGCCTCCTTCCTCGTGCGATATCTTCAGCTAACCACTCCAAGATCCACCAAAGCTAAAGATGCACCAGAGCTCCAGGGGGAAGCGCACGGAGACGATAGGGGAAGTCCAGTGTCCGCCGACGACCTCGTCACGACAATGAGGCTGGGGATAAGGCGATTAGAGGCAGTGTGATAAGTATCGTAAGCGTGGCCTCCTTCCTCGTGCGATATCTTCAGCTAACCGCTCCAAGATCCACCAAAGCTGAAGATGCACCAAAGCTAATGATGCACTTTAAGTCATTTAGTTATAGATGTACTGTTTAAAAAAAATAATCAAGTTTCTGGAGGTAAATTTGTATACCCTCAAGTTATATGAAGTGAGAATTATCAGGAATTTAGTCTTGGTAGTTGATGAATTAAAAACTAATTTATATCCATAAAAAAAGTTTTTATTTCAGCCAACGTTTCGGCCTGATTATCAGGTCTTCATCAGGGCAAAGAGAGTGATGTAGACTGATTCATTTGTCACGATGTAGACACTGTTGAGCTCGAGTCGCTCTCTCCCCATCGTCCTATTTGCTCTGATGTATGCCTGAAATTCAGGCCGAAACGTTTGCTAAAATAAAATCCTTCAACTACCAAGACTGAATTCCTGATTATTCCGTCTTCATATTTCAGTTTCATTATATTAATATTAAAAAAATGTATCTTTTTGTTCTATATTATTTTTAAAATATAATTTATTGATATTTTCTTCAATTCGATTGTTATAAACCAAAACGCTTGTGTATGTTTCTACGCTCTTCAAAAGTCTTTAGTATTTTGCGAAAAAAGAAATCGGTATTTTGACAGTCATTGGATGAGTTTGACACTGGCTGAAATCCATCGAGGGAGAAGGGAGTCTAAGAGTGAGACCTAAATTTAAATTCATAATATTTTATTTTTTATTAGCGTTGCGAAACAAAAAAAAAAAGATATAAAACATGATAGGTGTAAAATGCGATTTTCCTATATTTATAATTAAGTATAAAAAGAAAACTTTTGCGCAAACACTCACACACACAAATTTAATTAAACAAAGTCTAAAGGAGAATAAAATAAGTTATTCAAAATTCATATTATGGAACCAACAAGTATAGGTTAATTACTTTGAATGGAATATTCTTAAAATTTATTTGATTTTGGTTAAATAACAAGCAAACAAAATTTAATTACCTCTAATAATAACAAGATAAACTGTATGATTTTTCTACCTCACAATTCTCAAGAAGAAGAGACTACAGACAAAAAAAAACAACTTGACACAAATATTGCAGTATGCAAATATAAAGTCATATAAAAATTACTAATAATTGCTGAACATAAATTAAAATTTAATTAATTCATCTTTTTTTTTTTTCAAATTGATATTGTCGGATCATTATATCATAGCAAGGTTTTTCTCTAGCATTTCCTTATTGTTTATGCTGCCATAAAGCCTTCTTGAATAAGTAATTAAAATTTCTCATATGGAGGTACTGCCTGATCTAAGCTATAGATTTAAAAAAATGATAATATTTAATTTAAAATTCATAGAGAAGAGTGAGTGTAAATTTTATGACCGCCAAAATTTGCTTTAGACTGGCCGGGAAGAAGAATGAGAGAAGTGTTCGCCCATCGTTTATACGTCTGTGATTTTCTTCCTTAGAAACAAATTCTAGTAAAAATTTTTAGAAAATAATTGTTGGAAAATTATGTTTTTATGCTATAAACTTTTTTATTTAATTCAAATAAAAATGGAGAAATTATGACTTAAAACTTTGGTCTCCCTCTAAATGTTTCCCCCTTCTTTTGCTCATCCCTTTGCAACAAAAAAAATTTTTTTTTCTTATTTTGCTTTCATTGTTTCAGTTTTCAATGAAAAGCCTAAATAACTTGTTGAGTTTGTACATAAAAAAAAAAATGAGAAGGTCCGACAAACGTTGCATTTTTTTGAAAAATTTTATAAAATAAAATGCTATAAAATTATACTTCATACCTATAATTTTCCATAATTTTTTTTTGTAACTAATAACGAAATATCTATCTTTTTAAACATAGAAACTAAATTGATTTTTCATTTCACGTCGTTAAAATTAATAATTATTGGTTGAAATCTGTCCTCTGTTCGCGGTGGAACTACAAACAAAATTATAATTAAAAAATTCCCTTACCAAAATTTTAATATTACAATTTAAAATCATTCGAAAATTTATTATTTATTTTATGTGTATAAAATGTATATTTGTGTATATTTTATGTAGAGAATTGATTAGGGTTCGGTCGAGGTTGATCCATAAAATACCATTTAAAAATGTATTTTTTAATATCTGCCGACAATAAAAATACATGCCTAAAATATATTATTTTTTTCTAAGATTTAAAGATAAACTGTGGAAAAGAAACTGCCTGATATTGAGTGAATAGGCAATTGAATCCAATACCAAGAATTAGTGTAACTATGTGGCTAATAGAAATTTAATTGTTTTCAAATATAGTACTTATGAGAGTTGAGGTTATATTTGTATAAAAATATTGTGTTTTTATTGAAATTTTAAGAAGCATATTTGTAATATGAAATACCTATAATCTCACATTTTCTTCTTTCTTAACTTTCTCGTGAATGAATTTTTTTTTTTAATTAATTGCTTTATTAAATTTTACATTACACTCTAACTACTTCCAAAAACAGTGTTCAATTAAATGCATGTCATATAATTACATAGAAATGCAGTCAAAGGACAAGAAAACTGTGATAAGGTCGCAGTAAATAATAGAAAATAATTTTTAAATGATAAGATTGAGAGTGGTGTCATTGGTCACCTACTCTCCTCATGTGATTTACATTGAATGTCATTTTTAATTTTATTGTAATCAAATTACAAAATGTTTTTTTATTTAACAGAATGTAATAAATAAATAAAGGTTTATAAAAAATAAATAAAAAAAATGATAAGAATCATGCAAATATTATTGTATATATTATGCTAGAATAATTAATGTTTGGGGAAAGATATAGTATTATTATTATTAGTGTATTTTTAATAAATTAACATTTTGGTGGTGGAATGTCCAGAGATTGGGCTTCCTTTCTCCGTATATTTGCGGCTACTGTGAAAGATGATAAATCCGCTTTGATTACGCAGCTCGTGCGTGACTTGTGGAGTTGTACATTCCCTCACATTGGGCCTCGGTCGACATTACATAATTTAGAGTAAAATACTAATTATTTTTGAACGGCCGAGGCAGGAAAAAAATGTTTCTCGGGTTTCCCCCGCAGGCATTCCTCGCTTTATTCCACTGTTTGCTCTCGATTTTCTCGAGGAGTTGTTTGATGAGCACTCGAGAAGAGTAGATGGCTCTTTGTCTGACTCTTATCGTCTTACAAGAGGAATTCCACGGGGAAGTTTTACAGGATCGAACCCCCCCTCCCCCCCCTCAAGGAAAATGTAGACACATCAAAATCGAGGCTGTTGATTCCTTATCCGGCTAATACTGGTTGTGTAGAGCATCATTTTTCCTCTGTAAACGTACCAGTGAAATGTAAACATAAGATAATTAATGCGCGGGGCTAATCGAGTTTTCTTTCTGTTAAATTTGCCCAAAACAAAATCTTTACATAATAATCAGAAGACAAATTCGGCTCACTAAGTATAAACTCAAACAAAAACATGCTCTTAAAATATTGACTTAGTAATTATCTAGATAAATATTGAAGAATCCGGAAATATATCAAAATTAAATTAAAAAAATTATTTATTTTTTCTTGAACCAGTTTGGACTTTGCCTTCTTCTTGTTATTGTTGTATCATATGTACTGTGTAGCACAGAATACTGTCTGAGGTTCCTCAAGATATTGATATACTGTCTAAGGGTACATTTACTATCTGGCATATATATTATGTATCATTTTTACAAAAAAACAACAACACATTAAGAAATACAAGGCACAAATAGGAAATGCGAAACAAGAATACATTAATTATTAAGAATGAATTTGAATTCCGGACTCACTTGAAATACACAAACCAAATTTAAAATTTAAATATAATTTTACAAATTCTTAAATTCTATCATATTTGGCTGAAATCTTATGAGAACTAGGGGGGGGGGGGGGGGCA
>KZ807119.1:485682-497929 GCA_000696205.2 Oncopeltus fasciatus
GAGAGAGAGAGAGAGAGAGACTGGGAGGGAGAGAGAGAGAGAGAGAGAGAGAGAGAGAGAGAGAGAGAGAGAGAGAGAGAGAGAGAGAGAAAGAGAGAGAGAGAGAGAGAGAGAGAGAGAGAGAGAGAGAGAGAGAGAGAGTAGTGAACGAACCATTATTTCAGCGACTTTAAAGTAGAATTCTTCTCACAATCTTAGAAATTTTTCAAAGTCTTGTCATGATATCTACGTGAATAGCTTGATTATCCTTCCGGGTAATCTGCTGAAGGGGAATTCTCCCCGCTCAGATTATAAAAAATCACCGTGAATTACTCTCCAGACAAAGAAAATATTATTTCAATGCAACCTTCCCGGGGACATTCCCACCCAAACAATAACATTGCATTCCGACCTTCACCTGACGACAACTATTTCAAATGTTATTGGTAATCATTAACATGCTGATGTGGGTCATTCAAACGCTGATCACCAAATCCCCGGAAAACAAGCGGAATGCTCGTCTCACGAACAGAAAATTTAAGGCAGCATATGTCCACACAGGTCTCCGCAAACTTCTTTAAACATGGAAACGATCAACGATAGGTTTTTCTCGATAACATTCTGTACAGTGCGGGTTTCAGAATCTGCAGCTCCAGGCTTGAGAGTTATACTTCGATCCCATTAGCTAAACCTGAAGTAACTAAAATGTTTATTTGTTAATTATTCGATATCCTATATAATTATTGAGATCGTTCATTTCATGTACGGGGAAATTCTTCCAACAAACCCAGGTCGTCTATTTTTTTTTTTTTTTTTTTTTCTCACTGACAGATAATACTGACAAGTGTCAAGCTCTTGAATTATTAACTCGCATCGTAAATATGTATCTCCTTGTGAGTACTTCCTGTTATCAAGTGCGTTCGTACTTTATATACTAAATGGGAATGCATCTATAAGATAAATACCACAATTATGCAAAGAAACAGAAAGTTCTGAAAATAGAGTAAATGAGTCTTAATATGGCAGTGTTTTGATTAATATCATGTTCCCAGGTAGTGCTAGTTTTATTAGTTCGGGAGAATAATATTAATATTTGATTGTAAAGGAAGCTATATGATCTAGACAGATTTACAGTCTTTCATTAAAGATTGTAAACTAAATGATACACCTCTACAACTTCTTTGGTGTAGTACGCCTACCTCTTGTGTCAAATTCTGCTCTTCCTTACCTAGTAACATATGCCTAGTTTCTAGTCCCCTCCAGTTCCTCCGATGGCAGCCACACAATCTTCCCAAAGGAATCTCGGACGTGCAATTCGCCCAACACAATGTATTCTGTCCTGATAATATCCTGAATGACGCTTCATTCGAGCAACAAAACCTGCATTGTGAAGTCTGGACGCCCTTCGGAATGAGCACAAATCCATATCCTTATAACCAACATTTAACTATGATTCGTCCTTCTGGCATCCTGTTCAAATTTCTCACATTATTTTTACGCCCTTTACCGTCAGTAGTTTTAAAATAATGAAACAATTTCAGTATAGAGGCTAATTTTTGAAAACCTCGAGTGGATGGATGAAAATGGTCTTGGAAGGGGGAGTTTAGTAATATTCAAAATTTTAAAAATCATCACTTCTTTGTCATAGTAGGAGATACTGAAAAATATATACAATTCGATGCGTGTAAAATATAATTGTATAAAATTATAAAATATAAATGTTTAGAAAAATATCTAAGAATCTAATGAGAGTATAGGGTAGGCCCTCATATTTTTAAAATATAGAAATCTATTTTTTGTATTTGGTTATGCTATTGCAAAGTCTTGAATTCATTTTGATTGAAATTTAGTTCTTCAGTTTATCCGAAGGCCAACTTTTATAATCGAGATATCTTCATTTTATTTGAGTTACCTTATATAAGTATTATAAAATACTTTACTGTATAAGAACTTATGATGAGTAGCGCTTACTACCATATTTTCAACTTTAGAAATAACAATGTTAATTCATGTCATACCTTCCATTGTCCGTCTTCATTGGTTTCTGCAAACCAAAGACGGACAATGGAAGGTATGACAGTTCTATATTCATTGGTTTCTGCAAACCAAAGACGGACAATGGAAGGTATGACAGTTCTATATTCATTGGTGGTGGAAATAACCTTTTAGAATGTTAATTCATACTCATAAATAATTGTTTTTTAGTCAATTTTTTTTCAATTATTTTTGGCCCTTTTAAGCTATATTTCCAACCAGAGACTGAAGAGGAGGGCTATGCAGTCGAAACCGGTTGAAAATTAGTCAGGAAGAAAATCTTCGACCCCTGGACTCCAGCATTTATTCTACGGCAGAGCTCTTTAGCTACGCTGACCCCTATCTCACGTCAGAAAAACCCTTTTCGTGACGTAGCAATGCAAATCAGAGTATGACGTCAGAAAAGATAGCAAGATATTTCTGGACAGCTCTGCCTAGCTAGACATGTGGACAGTCTTCCTTCCTCTCTGGGATGTCCATATACGCGTTCGCATTCTCCATTTCCGTGACAATTCCGTATCACTTTTTGAAATTTTATATTCTCCATTTATTGAAGTAAAGTCGGATATGTCCGTCTCGGAGCTGCTGCGTAAACTGAACCGATTTCCTATGTTTCATTAAAGATATACATAAAAAAGAGTAAATGGCCAATTTGATCATAAAAGCTGGAGAAGGCGGTTAGGCTAAAAGATAAGATCAATATCAGGCATACTAGAGAGCTCAGTCGCTGTTTCGGAGGGATAAGTAAGGAATCAACTTACATAATTATATTCCTAAGTATTTTTTCACGACCTTGTTACATAATTTATATTTTAGTACGGACAAATGGTGAAAATCTATTATAAAAAAAAAAACAACAAAAAAATACAATTTTTTTAATTTAAAACCTAATTTTGCTGTACTATTTTCGCGTGTAATGTAATGTAATTCTTCATGAGCTTTGAGTATAACTTGAAAAAAAAAGGAATTCCCAAATAATAAAATCTATATATATAAAATAAGATGTGTGTATGTATGTAACGTATGGGCCGGGCCGATTTTGATAAAATTTTCAGCGAATCCTCAAAATATTCAGGCGGGTGACACTGTGAAGTCTGATTTTTGATTTTCGGTCTGCGAGCGGAGGGACGTGGCAAAATCAAATTTTCATTTAATTTGGGCTCAATCAAAAAAGAAACTCATGTATGTAAATTCTATGCCATATGTAAATTATTCTGTGAAAAAACGTTATGATAGGCATTACATGAATTTTTATTTGAAGGCCGTAAATTTCGTTAAAAGCTCTATTTAAATCGTGTGATAATACAACATTAATGTGTGCTTAGGGCCAGCAACGCCCAAAAAAAAAAAAAAAACTTTGGCAAAAGGAAGTTTGCCGGGTCCGCTATAATTAATACTAATGAAAATAAAATAACATTAATTAATGAAGAGGCGGCGATGTGCAAATTTACATAACAGAACCCTCCGAAACAAATTTTAAAATGTGGGCTAGCGCTTAGGAAAGGCACATGATATTTTATAATTGTTTTATTCGAACACAATTATGACAACAAAATATCAGTAATGTATAAATAGAATCATATTGTAGTTCAAGAATATAGTTGTGAAAATAACAACTTTAAAACCGAAGTAAAATCACCCATGAATAGAATTTCAGGCTTAAATATTTACTTGCTTGGAATACACTGGTTAATGATAAACACCACTTGGACCATTAAAATGTAGATTTTTTTTTGTTAACTACTGCCACGTTTATTAGTAAAAAAAGTGATATACAAAAATTTTTTGCTATGAAATAGCAGTCCTTGTGCTATGGTGGTGTGAGTGTAATGTGCAAACCATCTATAGCGACCCTTTTACCCGTAGATATGTGCGGGTTATGGAAACAGTTTGTCTAAGGAAGCGTCCGTGGAGCATTTCAGATGTAGTAAAATGTAGTTTTTTTTTGTTTTTTTTTTTAGCCTCATTTTTTATTTTTTCATATATATCGCGGTAAGCTAGCTGTGCCAGTGTACCGGATTTTAGGCTTGTACCTCTTACTATTTACTTATATTTTAAGGTTTTTACAGTATTTTTATTTTACATAATTAAACGGTGAGGGGCCCTTAGCTGTTACAACAATAAAATGTAAATATTCCCCCAATCTAATTATACCCACAGCTTGTCAACACTAGCGCTGCGGGTGGCCAATTATCTAAAACTCTATCAGTAGCTATTCCAACACAGCTTAACTCTACTTAAATAGTCTGCTTGAAGATCCTAACCTTCCAGGAAGATTAATTTGGTAGATCCCTCAGAAAATTAATCAGAGAACAAGATGAGTTTATGCATTAATCATTTTTCCAAGTTAATAAATTCAATTGTTTAATGAATACTTCTAAGGATAGAACTGGAATACATATATATTCCTTTCTTCTTAGGTTCATGATGAGAGAGAAATTTTCTATATTGATACTCGAGCCCACTAAATACTTTTTCTATGTCACACTATCGAGATATATTTCCTCCCTGCGTCACCCAAGTCGTGATATCGTGGAATGCTTATCAAAGTCAGCAACGTCAGTTAGGGAAGACGGTTACGAATTTGTTAATTCTTGTAGGGTCACTTTGATAAGACAAACAGGGAAAAGACGACAAGCATTCTAATCTTTTGGAGACAGTTTCCAATTTCATTCATAAAAAATGTAAAATAATAAGATTTTAAATTAAGACAATTTTTTTTTAATTGCCGTATATAATGTTTAATGATTTTCATTATCATGATTGTAAAATTATCCTGAATGGATCTGCATTCGATTCGCAATTAAATCTGCAACTGCATCCTTATTTACTGTTGGATACATACTATTCTTACTGCTATCAAAATAAATTCGTAAGTAATTCAGTGAATTATTACTTCAATTATTAGAGTATTATAGTAAATACTCTCTTCTCCACATTTTATTAATTGTTAATGAAGCGTTTTCCACACTAATGGGGCATCCTCTATAACTGAAAATAATTGCAAATTGGAATTGAGAAAACATATAATTTTATTTTTATAAATATTATTTTTTTTGTGGTATTTCCCACGTATATTATATCCCACGTAAATTTTAACAATTTTTAGTACAAGGGAACAGAATAAAAAATCTAACTATTCTGGCTGGGACAGTTAGATTTTTTATTCTGTTCCCTTGCACTAAAAATTGTTAGGATTTTATTATTTAATTGAGGCTTAGTTTGAATAAAATGCAATAGTCAACTATTCAAAAACTGGTTTAGACAGTTATTGTATATTTAAAGAAATATATTAATATTCAATATTTTTGAGTCAAGGATTTACCTAAAATTTCATCAAACTTCTAGTAAGAATTATGGAATTTTTTTTTTCAAAAATATTTTGATGCACAAAGAGAAAAATAAAAATGTTAACATTTAAAATAAACATTATCTTTAAATTAACAGAAAATAACTATTATTGGAAAACCCCAGGGAAATCTATCTCATAACAATAACTGTGATTTCCTCCGAACGAAGAATCGTTAAAGATGATTAGGGGGCTCACCAATTATTAGAAAAGATTTACCCTTGAGAAATATAAGTTATTCACCGAATTTCGCATCTTGACACGACCTTTTAATAAAAATCTCCTACATTGCACAAGTTAGAAACATGGTTAGCTAAAGTTCAAAATGATATACATCAACAAGTTTGTGTTTGGAAATATACCATCAACTAAATGGCCTTGAGTTGGAGGTGATCTCATACACACGAGCAGTGACCAGGCCTAAAAGCCTGTGATATGCAGACCGGGTCCACTCTTTGTTCCCGGGAATGTAGTTCTGCCGCAAGCCGATATGGAGCGCCACCTGTCGGGCTGTGTCAAAGAGCGAAAACTATTGATAAATCGGCTTGTCCTTGTCGATAAATGAGGGTCAACAGACACACAAAGTGTATAAATTTTAATAAAGTAAAATATAAGCATTTGTATACCTGAACAAAAAAGAATTATGTATATATGTGTGTGTGTATCTTTCCGTGCTCTAGTGTCGGAAATTTTGTAAATGATGAAACAACATTCGACTTATTTAAGATTTTTTGTTGTTTTTTTTACGAACCGTAAATAGTTCGTTAGAGGTTGAAATCGGTCGTGGGGCTAAGGAGTTTTGTGGGAGACCGAAAATCAAAACTTTCGTTATTATTAGCGCTAGGAAAAATAAGATGTATTTTTCTAATAGTTCATATTAGGGAAGGTATTTATGAATGTAATTTAGAGTGTTAAACTAGCCCTATTATTTTTAAATTAAAGAATCAAATTCGGTGTTTTGACTTTTCACTGTATGCCCATTAACGATTTTTTTTTAAATAGAATTAGCTGGATATGAGGAGTGGAGAAGACTTATTCTATTCTTTTTCAAAGAAGAACTGAAAACAAAGGCAATATATTCACAAGTTGGATTGCCTGTAACGGTCTCTCTGAAAAATGAGTTTCGTGATTTCCACTTAAAGAGTTTATACTTTATTGTATAAGAACTTATGATGAGTAGCGCTTACTACCATATTTTTAACTTTAGAAATAACAATGTTAATTCATACTCATAAATAATTGTTTTTTAGTCAAATTCATTATTTCTGGCCCTTTTAAGCTATATTTTCAACCAGAGACTGAAGAGGAGGGCTATGTAGTCGAAACCGGTTGAAAATCAGTCAGGAAGAAAATCTTCGAGCCCTGGACTCCAGCATTTAAGGCTACGCTGACCCCTATCGTCTCACGTCAGAAAAACCCTTTTCGTGACGTAGCAATGCAAATCAGAGTATGACGTCAGAAAAGATAGCAAGATATTTCTGGACAGCTCTGCCTAGCTAGACATGTGGACAGTCTTCCTTCCTCTCTGGGATGTCCATATACGCGTTCGCATTCTCCATTTCCGTGATAATTCCGTATCACTTTTTGAAATTTTATATTCTCCATATATTGAAGTAAAGTCGGATATGTCCGTCTCGGAGCTGCTGCGTAAACTAAACCGATTTCCTATGTTTCATTAAAGATATACATAAAAAAGAGTAAATGGCCAATTTGATCATAAAACCTGGAGAAGGCGGTTAGGCTAAAAGATAAGATCAATACCAGGCATACTAGAGAGCTCAGTCGCTGTTTCGGAGGGATAAGTAAGGAATCAACTTACATAATTATATTCCTAAATATTTCTTCACGACCTAGTTACATAATTTATATTTTAGTACGGACAAATGGTGAAAATCTATTATAAAAAAAAAAACAACAAAAAAATACAATTTTTTTAATTTAAAACCTAATTTTGCTGTACTATTTTCGCGTGTAATGTAATGTAATTCTTCATGAGCTTTGAGTATAATTTGAAAAAAAAAAAGGAATTCCCAAATAATAAAATCTATATATATAAAATAAGATGTGTGTATGTATGTAACGTATGGGCCGGGCCGATTTTGATAAAATTTTCAGCGAATCCTCAAAATATTCAGGCGGGTGACACTGTGAAGTCTGATTTTTGATTTTCGGTCTGCGAGCGGAGGGACGTGGCAAAATCAAATTTTCATTTAATTTGGGCTCAATCAAAAAAGAAACTCATGTATGTAAATTCTATGCCATATGTAAATTATTCTGTGAAAAAACGTTATGATAGGCATTACATGAATTTTTATTTGAAGGCCGTAAATTTCGTTAAAAGCTCTATTTAAATCGTGTGATAATACAACATTAATGTGTGCTTAGGGCCAGCAACGCCCAAAAAAAAAAAAAAAACTTTGGCAAAAGGAAGTTTGCCGGGTCCGCTATAATTAATACTAATGAAAATAAAATAACATTAATTAATGAAGAGGCGGCGATGTGCAAATTTACATAACCAAAGGCGGTTAGTTCAAATAAAAAAAATGAGAAAAATGAGTTTCGTGATTTCCACTTAAAGAGTTTATACTTTATTGTGTTTCAGGCTTGCTGGCTAGGCTGAATGTGATCTTTGTCCATGCCAGGTCAACCAGATTGCAATTCAATGACGGTCCGTTTTTTTTTTGCTCTATGGTTGACATGAGAGGTATACATTATTAGGGAACACTGCTTCCTAGTCAGTGCCTCTAGCCTGCGGTGGGGCAGCCATTTTCTTAGGGGGATAAGGTATAGCTCCTTCGAAAAGATGGTCTACTCCATGGCAAGGCTCCCAACCCTAGAGGTTCACCCCTTGGTATCTTTCTAGGTATCAATTGTGGTGCCATTGTTGGCGTTCGTCAGGGATAGCTCGTAAAGAGCTGCCAGAATGGCAATGTAGCTGGACAGAAATCTGCTAAGAAGGTTGGACCACACCCCTCTGGGATATCGATTTCTACCCCAAGTTACCTTTCCCGTTTAACCCCCCACCTTTGCTGGCATTTTCATGTAAGATTTATTCTTAATACACAGACACGGCTGATGGTCACTCTAACTTACCTAATCTGATATTTTCAAGTGCGCACTTCAGTTACTGACTTACAGAATTCAAATACACATGTAAAATGAAACTCTTCTAATGTTTATTTTCTATAAAATGTTTACATAAAATAATTATTAAAGAAGATATTTAGGGATGAAACTGAGGGTACTCTTCCCCCACTCTTCCTTCCGAACCCAGTTTTAATGGTCGTACCGTTACAGTCAATTCCCTCTCCGGCGTATAAAATATTTGTCATTTACTCTTCTTCAAACAAGAAGGGGGGAGGGCAGGGTAGTTCGGGGATCCGTTCAGGTCTCGTAATCCTAGCGCTGCGGGTTCGAATCCCACGTAGGGCGAGCTTTTATTTATAAATAAAAGCTTGTTCTGAGCCATGAATGCATGTTTAGAATGGGATGGCAACCTGTAGACATCCCCTCCCTCCATGACCCTAAGTGGTTGAAAGGGAGGCTAACACTTATTGAAAAAACGAAAACAAGAAGAGAATAATTCCTGTCCGTCTTTAGCTTAAGAAGGTAAACTTGCTTAGTTTGCGCATCGCCTGCGTGATTTATATGGAGATCACTCATAACTTTTTCTTTTAAATAAGTGTTAGCCTCCCTTTTAACCACTTAGGTTCTTGGAGGGAGGGGCTATCTGCAGGTTGTCACCCTAATCTAAACATGCATGGCTCCTGACAAGATTTTATTTTTCGATAAAAGCTTGCCCAGAGCAGGAATTCAACAACATATATATTCCCATCAAGGTGGCGGACACTCCAAAGTTAAGATACGCCGAATCAAACTGGCTATTTCAGCTTGTACAAGGAAACTGACGTTTGACGAGACAGATGATATATTTGTGTGCTATAGGCGACAGTGAAAAGTACGTGATTTCCCGTTGGAACTGCTACTTTCCTGTGATCTGCCTGTTCCCCCTTAGTCTGCCTGCCTGCGTCAGATAACGCCTATCTCTTAAGGCAGACCTCACAATAAACATCACACTTGAGTCTTTTAGCGGATTTCTCTTAAGGAAATCAAATTATTCACATAGGTACCACGTCAAATATTTAAAGATGTTCACATATGTTGCACAATTTTAAATATCTGGACGTTATAATGACCTCTGATTAAGTACAAGGTCACTTGCTTATAAGTAATTGAATTATAATATGTGTAAGGTCAGTTACTAATAATGGACCTTAAAATAGAGCTAAGAAAAATATTTGTCTGGCAACAGCTACGTAAATAAAGCATATTTCCCATGTCCTGTTAAAGATAGATATATGTAAGAGTATATGAATAATTTGATCCTTCAAGTGAGAAAAAGCAATAAGGTTAAGAGGTAAAATCACTGTGAGGCAAACTCAAATCACTGTTCCTGGTGGAAGGGGGTTGTGGGGGAAGGTTCTACATACATAGCAACATTTATAAATATTTGTTTTGTTTGTGTTTCTTTTGTTTTTATAAAACAGTCTGGAACGAAAATACGACACATTTTTTTTACTTACAATACTCCGCATTCTTTATTATCATAACACTAAAAACAACGAAGAAATTTACTAAAATTAAATTTGATTTTCGATAAAATTCTATCATCTCAAGCGATTGTATCCAATTAAAATCGTTTTAATTCAATGTTCATTGAAATCTTTTATCATGTGCCTTAATAAGAATGAATACCGAGTTTGGTTTTTAAATGATGAAATAAAGGGTCTAATCCAACACTCAAAGTAACATTTATAAATATTTTCATTATATGGTTTATTTTATTTTTTTTTTTTTTTTTAAAGGTGTGTCAACCTTTGGTCATTAACGCCAGGGAGATGTTTTAAAGAAGAAGAAAAGAATTTCTGAGCAATAGGTTATGGTGAGGTGTAATGTGTTGTTAATGGGAATAGTTATTATGTGGATGTAGATAGAAAAATTGATGATTTCTTCGTGAAGGACAGAAAGCAATCCTTTTTTCGTAATTCTAACAATTACAAAATCATTGATGATTTTTATTTTTCTCTCTTTAACTCCCCTCCCCCTCTCCTCACTACCCAGAGCAATTTTAGCCATTAAAAAGTCATCAAGCATGGTTTGTAAAAGAAGTTCAAATTTGTTTGTCGCTAATTTAATAATATAATATATATCAAATCTGACATCGTTGGACCAACAATTGAGTAGCTTGATTTCCTAACGTGAAAGCACATATAATTTTAAGCTCCTGAAGAGAAGCGCCTAGATTTTCACTGATAAAAATGAGCAAAGACGTTTATTGCTGTAGAATGTAAAGGGAACTCAAGTATTGGTTCAAATCAGGAATTGGAAGAGGTAGTCTTACAAGGAAAGAAAATTGAACAATAGGTAACTTATCATCTTATTTTTAGTTTACATGAAAATAAACTAAAAAAATGTGAGTAATGTGTATATTTAACTTTTTAATGTTTTTGTCTGTGTGGGTTATAGAGAGGACATAATGAAGTATGTATTTTGGAATGTAACTATAAAGATTGAATGGCCCTTTCTTGGTCGGTCTAGAGCCAGCCTCAGCATATCTGTACTTCCCATTGTCCTCTCAGATTTGTAATTTGTAAGATTATATTAGCCATTTAATCTTATATATGTACATATTTAATGATGTTAAATCTGCTTTAGCACCTGCGTGAGACCTTTTTTTTTTTAAATTATACCCCTACCTTTTATAATCATTAAATGATTTAATTATTGGTCGTAATTTTTTTTCTTCCGTTTCAGCTAGCTCACTTGATCTATTTACAAAGTGACACTAGGGTGGAGGTGATTAGTAATGTAACTAGGAGGATTAGAGTCAACATTAGCAAGCTTGCCTGTTTTCATTGCCGATTTCGGCGTGGGAGATCAAATCGGACGTACTTTGCTAGTGAAACATATTCTTTGATTATCATTCTCTTTGACAGACTATCCTCTCCCCCCCCCCCCTCGCCCTTAGTATATTACGTAAGAGAAGCCGGGACAAATCAGTGAATTCATTGGTCAATGTATCTCGTTAGACACCCTTGGGATTCCTATGCAAACCTTCTGTCAGACATTACTAATTGCCCGAGAATCATTGGGCGAAAAATAATGAACTCACAAGCTCAGCTGTAATGCCAAGTGTATGGTACTGCTCATTGTGAAGTCTCACTAATTTGCCTTTTCAAGCATGGATCCCCGCTTTGAATGTTTAATTTTCCGGAATCTCTGAAGAATTTTTTAGCTTATTTTCGACACATTTCTGTTTTGTGTTGGAGCTATTAAGACTCTAAGCCTCTAAGTAACCTTTGGTATCAAGTGGCATATCAGAATAACTATAATGAAATAATTTTACAAAGAATATATCTGATAAACTCATGTTTCAACTTTGAAGTCCTTCTCAAGGTTCTTTTTTTCTGTTCTTCGCTATTATAAACAATTAATTACTTTACTTACAAAATATTTTTTTTTAATCCTACACAGTTTACCTACTTTTATTAGATTTCACTTAGGAAATTACCTAAATAATCAACTTTATATATAAAACTTTTACTGGAATCAGAATTCTCATTCTCATTCCTGTATTGGGATATCGTAACCATTTTTTTATTAAACCCAACTTATGTAACTTTCTCATTTTTCTTACCTCTAATTTACTAATAAATGGTTATTACCTCCATAAATATATTTCTAAAAACTCTTTGAGAAAGACTGCTAGGTCGAAAAATTTTGGTAGAACAATAAATTAGATGTACTCCTAAAATTAATTTTTAAATTTCAAAAATATAACTCTACCCTAAAAATGCTTCGATTTCATATATATATATATATATA
>KZ807119.1:498082-513154 GCA_000696205.2 Oncopeltus fasciatus
TTTTTTTTTAACGTACATATTTTTAGCTTCTGCAATTTAGGGTAAGAAAAGATCTGAAGATATTAAAGTCATAGACAAACGTGTTTAACTTCATTTCCCTGTGATAAACCTCCTAAATCATGTAATGAAGAAGAAATTTAAGAGTGTAAGGAGAAGGATTAAGCTGCCCCCACCACAACAAGTTGGCCACTTCTCAATCATCCTAAATAAATACTTAGAGACATTGCCTTTGCAGCATCGTGTCATTCACTCTTATCTATTTACATAGTAATTGAAATATGGGAAATCTGCTTAGATAAGGCAGCTCTTACATGTGTTTTTACGTTTAAACACCCAAAGAAGCTGCATTTCTACATGTTTGAAGGAGAAGAAAACCCGCAATACACAAGTGATTGTGTTCGGGGGGTTTTGCCTATACACGGGACCTTAAGGTGCTAATCACACTGACAGGGAAGTTGTTTTTTTTATCAATGAATGCTTTAATTATAACTCAGTTCCGTTTTCCTACCTGATAACCTTGATCTACTTAACGAATTCCGTGAGTTTGTCTACGGCAATCTGTAATGAGTTTTCATTCGCAAAAATTTTATTTTTATTTTTACTTTTGGCAATAAAGAGTGTCCGTCAGGCAGGATCTGAACGAAATGAGCATATTTCCTATGTTTCATCAGGAATAGGCATAAAAAAGGGTAAATGAACAATATGAACCAACAAGCCTGAGAGAGAGAGAGAGAGAGAGAGAGAGGAATGAGCGTAAAATATATGGCTAAACCTATCTCGTATAGAATATATCCATATAGTAGGAATATGGTATTCGAAATTTTGAGATGAAATGAAACCAAATTCGATATTTAAAATTCTTTTTTTTAAACCGTTAGATGGGGCGCCAGGCTAGCTCAGGGGATCCGTACGGGTCTCGCAATCCTGACGCCGCGGGTTCAAATCCCGCCCAGGTCAATCTTTTATTTATAATATAGAAGATAGAAGCTTGTCCTGAGCCATGGGTGTTTAAACACCTTCCTACATGACCCTAAGTGGTTGAATGGAAGGCTAACACGCAAAAAAAAAAAAAAAAAAAAACGTTAGATGGGGTTTTTAATGGCTGAAATCGGTGGAGAGAATGGAAGACCAAAAGGAAATCAAATGTTAAAATCTTAAAAAATTTCTTCACTATTAGCTTTAAGAAAAAAAGCTCTAAGTTTAAGTTTAAAACATAACTGGAGAAATTAGTCAGGGTTTCGGTCAGTATTAGAAAGATAAAGTAATCCAAAATTGTTGGGTAATTATTTTATTATTACCGAGTTTCGGCTTAACTTGAAAGCCATCATCAGGGCATAGGGAGAGATCTCCGAGGTTCTTCTGAAGGGAACTCGTTTAGCTCTGCACTCGGAGATGTGACTTAAAACCTCCATCGGAGATCTCTTCTGACATCACTAACGCCCTGATGATGACTTACAAGTTAAGTCGAATTATTGGCAATGATAAAATAATAACCCAACAATTTTGGAGTATTTTATTTTTCTTATCCTTGCCGAAACCCTGACTAATTTATCCAGTATTATACTCGAGGCCAACGAACCTCCAACCATTTAAACATAACATTATAACAATTAATGAGAGGGAATAGAATAAAAAATCTATTTTACCAAGCCAGAACTCGAACCTGGATCTCCTGCTTCCGGCCCGGTATGTTTCCATTACACCACCGGGACGAGCTAGATAACTTATTAAATTCCCAACACATTTTATTCTATTCCCTATCATTAATTGTTTAAAATTTACGTGAGATAATAAACCACAACTAAATTATATTTATAAATGAAAATTTAAAAAATAAATAACGAGAGTCGATAAATAGCTAGACAATGTCGGCTCCTTCGAGCATAAGACGATGTATTCATCTTCCTCGTAGGTTAGGCTCTCGCTAGTGTGTTGGGAATTTAAAATTAAATTCAGTAGTAATTTAGTCATATTCCACTGACTTATTTACATGACATATAATTAGTTCTGAATTGAATAGTAACTAATAATGTATATAACCTAATTATTTAGTAAATGGCTAAAACTTAATCAAATATTTAGTTCAATTACATGTACTTGGAGACATTTAATTAATCCTGCATTAATATTCATTTAATTATATTTATGTGTCTTACATATCCTCTTGATTTTTTTATTAAGATACATATGGCCCGATGTGAATTTAATAGTGATTAGGCATGTCCCTTAGACATAAACACTCTTCTTAGAAATTAGTATATATCTAAAACTGAATATTCAATAATTAGTGCAATTTACGTATCTAATTAATACATTAGTCAGTGAGCAAATAACAAATACTTGATTTATTTAAACATCCGGTTATAGTGCATGTACCTAACAAGTTAGTATACAATTAAGACTTAATTAAAAGTGATGAGTCCCAAATTTAATTTACATATTAAAGTTTATTAATAGCTTATTAAGAACTTGAAGTTAATTATCTAGTTAAGTACAGACCAAGCCTGAATTTCAAATTATTTAATCCTATCTTTGAACCCGAACAGAAATTATCATGTAATTACAACAAAATTTACTAGTACTTAGTTCTATTCAAATTACAGCCAACAATCGAACCTACTGTACTAACTAATTAATAAATAAATAATAAATAAAAGATAAATTACTTACAGCTAATTATGTGTATATATATATATATATATTATTTTGTGTGTTACTATAATAATTTCTGTTGTAATAAANGTGTGTGTGTGTGTGTGTGTGTGTGTGTGTGTGTGTGTGTGTGTGTGTGTGTGTATGAATTAAATGTGCTTATTTATAAAGAGGCCTCAAAATAATTTGTTAATCACTGTCACTTATCATTTCATTGTAACCGGCACTGCAAAAGCCACGACCAGCCCGGCGCTATAAGACAAGATAACTGACTCTGAGTAACACTAATTTATCACTAACTCGGGGGGGGAGGGGGCGCTGGCGGTCTATTATTGGGTTTATTGTTGTTGTTTTTTAAAGAAGATCAAAATTTAAAATTGTAATATCTTAATTGTTATTTAAGTTACGAAATGTACTGTTAAAGAAGAGATTTTCGAATGCAAGTACGATGGCTAAGTGCATATCCTCTTCTGAGGCAATCATCAGAAAACATGGGAAGTTAGTCTTTTGCTATCTACTTCTCAGTTACTTAAGAAAGATAAATAGGACAGCAAAATCCTCCGAAACTGTTACTTCACCACGTCAATTTGGCCCTGCATTTTGACTACCCTTTTCTTTCGCTTTTTCGTATCCAGCCTTCTTCCCTTCCCACTGGTATTTTTTTTATCGTGAGTTTGGTTTTAATATTGTCTAAACCTGACGTATATTTTACAAAACATAAATTTATTAACTGAAAAGAAATTGCGAGAAAACATTATACCTAAGGGTAGGTTATATGCACCACGCAACCCCATTTCCTTCTGATATTTTAACAACCTGATAATGATCAGTTTCCATATTTCGGGTAATTTATCTAACCACAGGAATTAATAAACTCTTCCTCTCGAGATATGGCGTGAAATATCTCTCATTTTGCTGTTATTCTGTTATCCTTAGCTCTCATCAGTCATCTTTAATGTTCTAAGAAAGCTTTATCAAATGTTGATGTCAAACTTCCCTTGAATAAGGGCAAAACTTCCTTCAAGTGTGAGCTCCTTGAATAAGCATATATCAGGATATTTTTTAAGGATATGCCGATTAACAAGAAATGAGCTGTGTAAACTAAGCAAATTTCCCTTTAGATGGACATCATATGAATAAGGCGAATTAAACTCTTAAACAATTAAATGAACTGGATTGAAGAGAACAGTGAGTGTAAAAGGAAATATAACTATACCTGGCTCTATACTTGGCGGAGAACGAAGATAGGGGAAAATATCTATTTATCATAATTATATTTGTGAATATTTTCCTTAATAAGCGTTTTTTGTTTTTTGTTTTTTTTAATATTCTGAACATTTATAAGTATAAAATTCTTCACAACTTTAAAACAAATGAAGAAATCAATATAAAAAATTTGTTCTTCCTTTTATTTCCCCCTCCCCACAATCCGTTTTTAACCAAAAATAGATTCATTCAACAGATTAGAATTAAAAGCCATAGTACGGAATTCGGTTTCTAATTTTAAAAATTAAGAAGGCCGTCCCAACACTTAATATATGTTTTTTCAAAATTTGACGTTAGGAAAGAATGTTCCAGGCGTATTATGATTTATAAATTTGTATGTATTTCTAAAATTTACCATTAATTAATTAATTTTAACCATTAACGATAATGAGACATTAACTACTTAGTTTATTCAAATTACTGCACTGCAAAAGCCACGACCAGCCCAGCGCTATAGAAAGGTAACTGACGCTGAGTAACACTAATTTAACACTAACTCGGGAGGGGGGGGGCGCTGGCGTTCTATTATTGGGTTTATTTTTTTTAAAGATCAAAATTTAAAATTGTAATATCACTATGTTGGGATCACTATGAATCACTATGGAGGATTACTATGGAGGATCACTATAGAGGATTCTATGGAGGATCACTATGGGGGATCACTATGAAGAATTACTATGGAGGATCACTATGGGGGATCACTATGGAGGATAACTATGGAGGATTACTATGGAGGATCACTATGGAATATTGCTATGGAGGATTACTATGGAGGATCACTATGGAGGATTCTATGGAGGATTACTAAGGAGGATCACTATGGAGGATTCTATGGAGGATTACTATGGAGGATCACAATGGAGGATAACTATGGAGGATTACTATGGAGGATTACTATGGAGGATCACAATGGAATATTGCTATGGAGGATTACTATGGAGGATCACTATGGAGGATTCTATGGAGGATTACTATGGAGGATTCTCTATGGAGGATTGCAAATTTATATGTGTGTGTGTTTGTTTGAGGGTAATCACAAATAATCAATGTACGAATTTATGGAATTTTAGGGGGGGGGGGGGAAATTGATTAACCAAGTTTCACCCCACTTTATAAGGTTAACCCATGAATTATTGTGATTGCAGTTGCGACAAACAATGATTTTCTAAAAATAACTGTTTATTCACCTTAACATGCGTTTCTTCTAGATATATGATTTTTGACTCACTTCTTAAGAAATCGTTTTGCCTTGGATTTTTAATTCCATAATTTTTTTGCTAAAACTAATATATTTAGTAGATTTTTCAAGTCAAATCGTGATGCATATCCTCATGAGTGATTTTTCATTCTAAGGCCTTAGAACATTACTGCATTAAATTACAACTGTTGTCCTGATTTACTTTTGTATTTTTTATTTCTTACATTAAACAGTATTTAGTTGGATTTGTTTAAATAAAGTATTAAATTAAATGCAATAAAATCCAAATTGAAAATAAAGTAATTATGGAGAGCTAAGAAAATATAAAACTGATAAAAAATAGTGTTTAAATATATTTTATTAATTATTTTATTGTATTATATACATTATTATATTACTATTGTTTACAATATTTAGTATTACGTGACTTAGATATGGTTGCTTTGGAAGTGTGTAACGTTCTTTCTTAGTCTTTCGTTCAAGATTAATTGAAGGACTTGATCAATTTTACACCCCTTTAAGCTGTGCCCATCCACCTTTAATCCGTTCAAAATTCTTTTAGCTTTTAAATTATGTAAAAATTCACATTTATCACATAGATCAGGATAGACATTTTTTGTCCCAGCCAGGAATCGAACCTGGATCTCCTGCTATATCTAGCGCGTCCTGGTAGCATAATTGGTAAATGCACCGGCCCAGATAGCAGGAGATCCAGGTTCGATTCCTGGCTGGGACAGATAGATTTTTTTATTCTATTCCCTCTCATTAATTGTTTAAAATTTACGTGGGATAAAAAAAAAACACAACCAAATAAATTATTTACTAAGAAAAATTAAATAAAGTAAATGACGAGAGTCGACAAATAGTTTGACAATGTCAGCTCCTTCGAGTTTAAGACGAAGTTCGCGTCTTTCTCGTGGGTTAGGCTCTCGCTAGTGTAGAGGGAATTTAATGAAATATCTAGCGCGTCCTGGTAGCATGACTGGTAAATGCACCGGATAGCAGGAGATCCAGGTTTGATTCCTGGCTGGGACAGATAGATTTTTTTTATTATATTCCCTCTCATTAATTGTTTAAAATTTACGTGGGATAAAAATCACAATCAAATAAAATATTTAAAAAGTATTAACTTCTTTTTCAATAAACGATCAACGATTGTTTGGGAGTGATTGTTACTCTTACTTCCCTGTCACCAAAATTATATTTATCAGTTTCTAATTCAGTTATTTATTTTCCCACCGTGATTTTTATGTCATCTTTCCCCAATGTATCACCAAAATTGGATATTTTCTGAGTAGATATACCACACATGGATCATATAATTTAAGATAGTGCCTTTTCTGCCGCCTTTTGATCAATTTTCCTATATTCAACTAAATATTTCAATACTTTTAGGTCTTTGTAGGAGGCCACAGGTTTGGGAGCGTGGAATCACGCTTTCACAGGATTGTAAATAGCCTAATATCTTGAATACATTTTTCTCTACAAAAGTAAACGAAAATTGATCTATAGAAAGATATATTTTGTAAGAATAAAATACCTTTACCACCCATTTTGCGTGGCGAAATTAACCTGGTAGTCCCAGGAACTCTAAATAATTTTAACAATTTTTAGTGCAAGGGAACAGAATAAGAAATCTAACTCTCCCAGCCAGTACTCGAACCTGGATCTCCTGCTTTCCGGGCCGGTGCGTTTTTCATTTACGCTACCAAAACAAGTCTGATAAGTTATTAAATTCCCCACACTAGTGTCGAGAGTCTAACCTCCGAGGCAGACGAATATATCGTCTTATGCTCGGAGGAGCTGAAATTGTCAATCTGTTTAAATTACTCTCGTTATTTACTTTATTTTTTAATTTGATAAATTTTTTTTGTAGTATTTAATCCCACGTAAATTTTAACCATTTTTAGTGCAAGGGAACAGAGTAAAAAATTAATAACTTATCAGACTTGTCTCGGTAGCGTAATTTGACAACGCACCGGCCCGAAAAGCAAGAGATCCAGGTTCGTTCTGTTCCCTTGCACTAAAAATTATTAAAATTCACGTGGGATTAAATACCATAAAAAAAATTTATAAATCTAAATTAAAAATAAGATTTTAGGATTAGGTAGTGATGAGGGTGCAAAATTGTGAGAAAAAGGAGTGGAGGATGGATTGGATATCATTAGATATTAACGGAGGAGGAACATGAGAGATGGCAGGTCGCTCTCCCCTGGGAGGCTGGCATTGAGGAAGTGGTTCTTCTTGTCTGGGCTGGTAGGTCGCCTTTGCATATGAGTAACCGGATTCGACTTTTCTGGGTTTTTTTTTTTTTTTTTTTTTAGAAAACTGTCTTAAAAGAATTGTTTATAACCATCCCTGGGATGTGGTTTTTTAATTTTAATCAAAATAAAACTTGATATTGGTCCGTGTTAATTATTTTATGAATAATAATTAAAAATCCGTATTCCATCTTGTCTAGGTTAGACCTCCTAGCCTGGAATATTCCAAAAACAACTGGCTACAGATCAATGGAAGTGCCAACAACGAAAACTGCTGTATGGTGGCGACATGCCAAATACAGAAGCTTTACCGAAGCTCTTTTTGCCCTGGCAAGACGGAGGTTCCTCTAAGGTCGCCGGTATTCTCTGCCAGAACACATTGCCTGGATTTTCCCAACTACCCCTGATATACATTATTGCCTCGGTAACCCCTATACCATTTCGAAGGTGAGGAACTTTCAGATATATTTAAGAATGGTTTCCCATCCTAGTGTACAAGAACTCATTCTAAATCGGAATTTCTGAATCCACTTTGGATGACTTCCTACCTATGTCGTCAGAATTGCTGTTGCGGAGCCACATGACTCAATTAAAACTGTTTCATATAAAACATATGACTTAACCTATACAATTAGTCTGTTGTCATTCCTTCAAGTATTTATCAATTGTTTCTCAAGCTTGTTGATCTTTTGTCGCTAATCTATGTCTAGTAAATATAATATTTACTGGTTTTACGTAAAGATTTTTGTGAGTTTCGATCGCCATCGTATATTTTCTGCACTTATTGATAAATTTAGTATGAAAGGAAGTTAACAAGCAGTTTAAGTTTTTCCTCATCAGTAGCTTTACAAGCTACCACAAAATTTTCGATTGTCTGAATCCAGTGGGTCCACTTTAATACTGCATCTTTCTCAGTTGCATCTTAAAATGAGACGTTCTGGCGTAAGTAGGCGATCCAAGGCTTCCTCTCGCATCAAGTCAAATAAATTAACCTACAGAATTAAAGCTTTATTTGATTTAATTAATAAAAGCACAGTATTAAACATTAAAACGTTTTACATTATGAGGAACGATAACAAACTAATTGTAAAGGTTAAGTCATATGTTTTATATGAAAAGCTGTTATTATTCACAATGAATTCTTACTTGAAATTCTAAACTTATCTAACAATAAAGACAACTTTTCTCTCTATTCTTTGGCTCCTCGACATTGCCTCCTCTTCTTTATTTCTGGTCTTGCGAATTATAATTATTAATTACACTAAGTATCTTCTTGCATCTGCTCCTCTTTCTATGATGGGCTACTTTTGCTTGGTACAGATATCATCTCCTTCACCTTCCGAAAATAATATATAAAATATTTGTTTCAGTTAGACATACGTATATCAGAATATCTGGCTTATTAGTACTAAAAAAAATAACAAGAAAAGAAAAAGTGAAAAACTCAAAGCTCACTTTTTTCTTAATTTTCTCGTCTTGCTATCTGCCTGCTTCTTCTCATCGATTTACGTTGGAAAAACCCACAAATTCCCATCACATGCAGATGCTGCAGCAAAAAGAAGATATACAAGTCCGAGACAGTGGCTTGATAGCAGTGGCTGAATCCTTCAAATTATAAGTCAACATAGGTTAAACAAAATTTATGGCAGTAATCCGTGAACCACAACTTCTCAAAAGTAGATTATTTCTAAGTCCTAGAGTCTGTGATACCTTAGTAATGCTTTAAGGCCTTACATAATAAGTGGATTCAAAATGTCCTGGAAAACCAGCTCAGTGAAGTCGATCAAGGAATCGCCAGTAAAAATCCTGCATTCTTTCCAATTGCCCGCATTGTTGAATTAAAAGATTTGAGCGCTACGTCATTCGAAGATTAACAAGCCTAAAACTGAACGAAGTCTTAGGCTTGTAGGAACATAACTGAAGAACAAAAATATGATTAACTTAATTTCATTTTAACCGATTTTTTATTTTGGTCCGATTTGGCTCAATAAAGAAGTTGGAATTTAAAATCAACATGTGAAGAAAACCTAAACTGTGTCCAGTAGGACGTTGACACACATACACACACACATGATCGATCAAAAATACGAAAAAAAATTTTCATAAAAACAAAAGACTACCGAACTAACTCAATAACCACATTCCCTCAGAATTTGACTTAAAAAAGTCAAGAGCTATTGAATTTCCCGCGCTTTCTGGGGCCTGAAGGCAGTGACGTAAATAAATTGATCTTTGCTTGACAGCTGTTTGCTGTTTAGGTCGAACTTCATCTGTGTGCAAGATCATGTATGTCAGCGTCATTTATCTATTATTTAGTGTCCCAGTACAGATTTCACTTTCTTTACTCTCTAATATTCTCTCTTTTGAATTTCTAGTGAGTTACTGCCTGTTGTGAAACACGCCCTGACCTGTGGTTGTATTTTGGAGCTGTAAAACATAAGGTAAGTGTATACCTTATTCAGAACAGTTGTACAATCGTTTGTTGCATGTGTTTCCTGCCGGAGAAAGGTTCATATTGAAATACTACTGATTAACTCGCAGATCTTTTCTGTATTTTTGCTTACCTAGTCTGTAATCGCACGTTCTAACGTGACACTTATCATTTGCAGTTCGCCCCATCCATTTTACTGTTTATGAATGCCTTCTAATCAACTTAAAACGTTAAATTGCATTGTTATAATTTGAGCATAATGTGTCAACGTTTGTTTTGTTGCTTTTCTGATTTTGCACTAACTGGTTATAGTTACTTAATATCTAAACTTATTTTCACTCATTTAGATTTTCATTTACATTTTAAATACATCTTTCAATAGTTGGTTAGAAATTTGTTAAACTGTATCAACTTTCACTCTCAACTAGTTCTATACAATCACTTTTTAGAGCATACTTTGTCACAGTTAATAATCATGTAAACATTTAAAAAGTGTAAGATTGTAGAATTAACATACTTGATCATCTTACTGTTGTTATTTGTAGGTGAGTATAAAGCACATTGTATACTAGTGAAATATGTAGGTTAACTTCTCTTAATTTGAATAACTAGTAAAATAAGATTTTTTTTGTTACTTGAATAGCCTACACCAAGGTGCAAGAATAATCAAACAGAATTTCAATACTGTTCAATTTCTACAGATGTGTAAAAAGAAATTGTGTCCTAATTGTCCCTACAAGACTGACAATTCAAATAAGAATTGAATGGCCAAACACTCGCATGCTAAAAAAAAAGAAGAAAATATGTTATTTTTGTTTGTACCGCAAAGTGGAATTAAAATGTGTCCAATTTGGCCTAGTCCAATTAAAGATATTGCTAAACTGGTTTGTTTAATAGTAACTGGTTTCATTTAACCATTGTATCTTCAGACTGGATAAAAACTGTCACATCTCATTGTATTCTGTTCACCAGTGACTAGCTGATACTTCCTGCTAGCAAACGAGGGCACACTTCATATTACTCGTTTTATCCAAAAGCATTTAAAGTTTTGTAATCAGTTACAATTCAACAAAACATTAAAGCTATATCTTCCATTGGACTTATTATATATTTTTTTTAAATGTCTCTTTTAACCACTTAAGGTCATTGAGATAGGGACTATCTACTTTATTTAAAGTACCCATGACTCTGGGAAAGCTTTTTTATCCGCATATTCCAAGTTGTAATATTTTTAATTTCATTATGAACTTTTAAAAAACCAATGAAATTTAAGAAACACTAACCTGTGAAGATTATAAAAAATTTAATGTATTCAAAATGACCTTGGTTATCTCAGAGGATGTGGGATGTGGATGTTAGCTACTGGAGTAAAAAAAAATTTGACCGAAATGCCGACAGTTTCGGAATATTTAATTCCTTCTTCAGGACCTAAATTACAACCGAAAATGACACTGTATAAAAGACCAATCATATAGGTACAATATAAATAATTATTAAAAAGTACCATACTTACAACTCGTCAAATATTAAAACTACTATTATATTAATAGTGTGAGTTAAAAACAAATAATTTTAGCTAAAAATATAAATAAATATGTCAAATATTTAAAAAAAATAACAATAAAATACAATTAATGAAAAATACATATCAAAGTTGGTAATTCTATTGCTACTCTACGGAAACCTAGGCCAGACTGATCGCAGGTCCCAACTTATCGGCTGTTCTTATCTCATACTCCCATCTTCCATCCCTCTCCGAGCCACTCATCTACATTCATGCTTCCTCTTACCCCCAGCCGAAATATAATTATACCATATTTCACCTATTAATCGAGTATCCTTTTTATAATTCAAAAAATTAACATCCCGGGTAACATATACTGCTTCATTAAACTTTCTTCATTTGTTGTCCATCTTTCTTTCAACTATCTCTGTATTATCTACTTGGGAATCAACTGCTTTTACATGCTTACTCGGATGTTCAGATAAGGCAATGTTATTACTTCCCTTCCTGACATCGAGCGAATATTGTCTTATTCATTCATCCAAGTATTGGCTCGTCTCACCATAATAGACCCTGCAACAGTCCATGTATTTTACTTTGTAAACAACTCCAAAAGTCTATTCTTTAGTTATGGAATCTTTCACCTTGGAATAAAAGTTTTAAGTGAGTGAATATTCTTTTGGGCAACTTTAGTCTTGGGACATTCTTTCAATATGGCCCTTTTAATTTTCTCGGATACCCTCTGTATATATGGTAGACAGTCTTCTCTAAATGCGGGCATTGTTTTCTTTCTCTCCCATAGGCTGTTAGTGTTTATCAATCTATCTTTTTTTAGGATAGCCATTCTTCAATAAGATTTGTTTAACCTTATTTTTATTTACCGTGCTAGGTCTTTTTGAAGATAAGGTGAAAATTCTTCTAATTAATTCATCACAAATATTTATGTTTTGACTGAGAGTGTGGTAGGACTGGAAATGTATTAGCCGGTTCGATGCTATGGGCTTAGCATATCACTCAGTGGTTAGTGATCCATTTTCTTGCCTCGTGACAAATGTGTCTAAAAATGTCAATTTTGTCACTTTCTTTTTCTTAAGTGAATTCTATTTCACGTCCCTTCTCATATACCTCTTCAATATTACCTTTGGAGACCATTGGGAAAATATTTTCCACATAAACATATAAAAAAAGGATCTCAAATGATTTATCATCACATCTTTAGATGACACTACACATTTTAACAGGTCACTCATATCTATGTCAGTGCTGATAGGTTAGACAGAGTCACCCATTGGAAACCCTGTTAAAATTTTGTAAAATTAACCCCTGAATATAAAATAACCAGTCAAGCATAATAATTCCAAAATTTCTACCAACTTCCCTTGAGGAATATTCTCATAGAAGTCTTTAATATTATTCCATTTCTCTTTTACAGACTTGATGTGTCTCTTTGTTCTAATTGAAGTTAACAAAGATTTAAAATCTAGGGATACTAAAATATATTCCTGAGGCACATATTTTCTTATTATTTTGCTCCTAAATGTAAAAGAATATATTATATAAAATATTGATTTTCTTTTCTCAAGGGGTTTAATATTTTTGTAATATATTTGTCCAGTTCATGAATAGGAGAGTAGAGGCATAATAAAACTGGTCTCAGAGGTATACCCACTTTATGTATTTTAGGGGGAAGCCCTTAATAATTTTTCAAAATTATCCCTCTAGCTTTGTAAATGGCTCTGAGATCTATTAAATCTTTAATGTGCTTATTTTTTTTTAAATATATTTTAGGTGTAGGATCTCTTTTTAAGAAGACATTAACGAATCACTAAACAAGTCTTGCATTTTTTCCTCTTAATTCAACCCACTTCCTTGTACTGACTTTCCTTTCCCTTATTCCCCTCTGAAGGACTAAAGTGTTACTATTATACTTAATAAATTTCTTACAAATTTTAATATCTTTTTCTAGAACCTGAATCTGATTATTTACCTGAATTGGCCCATTCCATGATTTATGAGTGACGTTGTTAATTAAATTACAAAATTCAGATCTCAGGCCCCTTAAGTAAAATTATCCTCTGTGCCTTCTAAAAAAAGACTCGACATGTGCATATTGTCATGAGCTAGTCTTTGTCAATCCCTTTAGCTGAGAAAAAAAAACTTAAGAGCCTAATGCCAAGTAACTATCAGGGATCTCCTTATCTGTGAGATTAACAAGCTAGTCAGTTCAGCCTCTGTATCTTGATCCCAAGTAATAGTATATTGCAACGAGAATGCAATGTACTAATACTTGGATTATAATATACTGAAAACTTAGTATATTGCAACGAGAATGCAATATATTAAGTTTTCTGTTTTTTTTTCTGTAAAACAAAATATAAAAACAGGATACTCTATTAATTGTTGAAATATGGTACAACTCGGGGATACGAGGAAACGTGAATGTAGATGAGTGACCCAGAGTGTGATGGAAGGTGGGAGTAGGAGAGATAAGGACAGTCGAGAGGTGGTAAGTTGGAACCTGTGACCAGTCTGGCCTAGGTTTTTAAACAGTAGTAATAAAGTTGTTGACTTTTTATGTATTTTTAATTGATTGTATTTTATTGTTTTTTTTATTTTTAACTTGTTTAATATTTGACTACTTGTAAGTTAGTATTTTTTAATAATTATTTAAATTGTAACTATATAACTGGTCTTTTATATAGTGCCATTTTATGTTGTAATGTAAGCCCTGAAGATGGAATTTTCCTTAAGAAATTATTTAAATAATCAGAAACTGTCGGCATTTTAGTCTAGATTTTTTACTCCTGTGACCGATGCACACATCCTCAAGAAACTTAATTTATTTTTATTTTTTATATGAATCAAATGGGTAACAAGTTGCAAATATAATAAGCAATATTTTTTTTTTCATCATGACAGTAACCCTCACACAAAGGAGTTTAATCTGTATATACCATACAAGTATTGTATACAATGTACATGTATAGTAAATAATTACATTAGTTGATTACAATATACAATTAACAAAAAAATAATAATAATAAAGCAAACAATATGCAACAACTAAAGAACAAAATAATGAGAAAAGAAGAATTGGACAAAAAAAGAATTGGTAACAAAAAAGAATGAATGTAAGGAAAATAGAGAACTTGGATGTAAATTTAAAATATGAACAAGAAAAGAAAGAAAAACTATACAAGACTGAATATTTAAATAAATATACAGTTTCGATTATATATTATGTTAACTCATTGATAATTTAATTATGAGTATCTCTCATTTATGTATTTAATTTTTTCAAGAGAGATTTTAAGGAATGTTTTGAATTCTGGTAGCAATAATAAGCAATATAACTCTATATTTCTTTGTATCATGAAAATTGGATTCTGCAATTATTGTAAACATTATTTAAGGATAAGAGGGACAGAAAAGAGCAAGAATAGAAAATATAAGTTTTTCAATAATCATAATTTATGTTAAAGTGGTTGGAAGACACAAGATTTTTTTTTCTCTGCTGTTAGTTAAAAACTTATTTTAATTTATGCCCTATTTTTTTGTTCAATCTGTTTTGATATGATTTACCATTTTATTTTTGTATTTTGCTATTAATGTAATCTCTCTAATGATATTACAGAATGTTACTTTTTTTTAACATTGAAAATTAAGACTCTGCTTTTTGGACAAAAAACAATCATTTTACTACTGTTTATTAAAATACAAATTATTATTTAACAAAGCATTATATATATAGTGTGTGTGT
>KZ807119.1:513178-532910 GCA_000696205.2 Oncopeltus fasciatus
TTAAACAAATTATCTATATAGTTTAAGTATTTTTTAATACAAGTATATTGAATTATATGAAGAAGATATGTCTTCTTTTTTTTAAATTAACCAAGTTACCTTACAAGTGGACTTAGTTACATTTTTCAAGCCTTTTCAACTTGTTTATGATTCTAATATCAATTTGCAGATTCCAAATATGAGTATAAAGGGGATATCCTTTAAATTTGGGGAGAGGAGAGATGAGTGGAAGTGTTTTTTTTGCTGTCATGTGCGAACTGCAACAATTTTCCTTGGGATATGGTATTTGGTGAGTAATTGTTTTTGTATATTTTTACACTAATTATATCATTGCAACTTAAATTGAGCAGTGTTCAGGGAAATATTTTAATTTAACTTCTTGTATGTTTGTTACCAAAGTATTGATATTATCTGTATCTTTCAGGTCACCTTGTAAATACTACCTCACTTAATGAATGCTCCTTTTGTTTCCATTTTCTGTGTGTACATAATTACACATAGTCAAATATTTTTGAAGTTTTACATTATTTTGGTAATTGTTTTGCCCGTGATTTTCTTATTGTTGTACGAAAGTTGTAAATTTACATTGATTTTATTTTATTAAAACCCTTTATAGACCCTCTACAATTCAGTATTTTTTAAAATAAGATTTTATGCTAAAATTTTATTTCTGATTAAGCAATTTTAATGATGATCTGAGTGTATTTACTGATTTTCTATTAATTTGATTTGAATGATCTAGAAGGTAAAATAATTTCTTTAACTCTTCAAAATTTATTATCTGTAACTATTTGCTAAAAAATTACATAAAAGTATTTAAAATAAATAGAGAATTAATAAAATGAAAATTCACTATAAAATTTAGGCTTTCAAGGGAACCACTGCTTTCTCTTACAATAACAAAACAGTAGGGTATGGAGTAGTCAGCTGAACTGCAAGTTATATTTTTGTACACCTATTTACTTAGACTTGCTTCATGTGAGCACTTCTTCCAGCTTCTATCTCATTATGTTGTAGTATACTTACTTTGGATTTTTTATATCACAATTATAGGGGATTGAACTTTAGAAAAATTCAATAGATGCAAAAGAAATTTTGAAAATGATAGAAGAAAAAAAAAAGCACTTGTAAAATTCTCTTCAACGGATCTGGTATTTTAACATTTCTTTAATTATATCTGCCTAAAATATTTGAATTTGTTTTAAATATTTTTTAATTTAATGGAAATGCTTACCATTTATAGGACCAGATAAAAAATAAGTAATTCAATAAACACTGTAATAGCCGTTATGAATGAGGGATACATACTTGAGAGGTGTTTTGTACAATAATCTCAACTAGGAATTCAAAGCTTTTAATGATTTAAATTATTTTAAAAGGGAATGCTAAAGAAATTAAAAAATGAAAAACATTGTATACAACTGATGATTTTCTGAAGAAATGTTTACATACAATCATTAAATGATTTTACTTCACACTTCCAGTTGTTAATTATATTTTTTATTATNATATTTTTAAAACTATTAATTTGAATACGTAATATATTATTCCATTATATAATTGTTAAAGTGAATATATTTTTAGTATATAATTGATGAATACTTATTTTAATTTATGTTTTTATAAGTAGAAAATTATTAGTTACATTTCCTACTAGATGTTTAGGCAATAACTTATGCTTTATGAGTATATATTATTTTTAATTTTTGCTTTATAATTTATGCTTATAGTGCTCTTAGTTTTTGGAATGAAGTTCTTTCTATCTATTCTTAGACTCAAGTAGTCACTCGAATATGCAAGGACTCATACATGGAAATCCTTGATGATGTTGTTGACATGTTAAGGCCTTTTTGTTAATTCCCATTAAATAATTATACCTCTCAAAAGTTGTTTTTATCAGCAAATAGATTTAGCATTCACATTTTAGTTTACTTGATAGGACAAAAAAAAAATAATCAACCTGAAAGTGATGAAATTTAACAGGATTTAGATTCATTTATTTTACCACCTTGCCTATTTCATATATATACTTATGAACTTATTTTTATTACTTAAAAGTATAAAATTACTCTAATACCCTAACCATTAAATACATCAACCTGAGGTTGAAACCAGTTTGACAAATGCATAGAGTCCACATTTTTAAAATAATATTCATCGCATATCTAATGGTTATTTTAAAATAAATGTTTGTTTTGGAGTGGGAGGGAGTCTAAGCAAATGCCATTGCCATATGTTTGATTTTTCGTTTGCTCCATACTTTGCTGAAGTAAGCTTTTAAAAATTATAAACCAAAAACTAATGAACTGGTTTCAATTCAATTTAGAATTTAGAATTTGGGTTGTTCCTATTAGTAAAATGTAGTTCATTTTTATTTCATATTTATTAGCTAAAGTTATATAGTTTGTAAATATATCTATTATAATTGTGTTCCAAAACTCTTGATTCTTCTAAATAAAATTTCTAGTGTATGGTTAGATGATTGGAAAGAATTACACTTATTTTAAGTTATTTAAATATTTATGTATTTTTTTATATTTTAGCTTCTGCAAATGATGAGACTCTCTCTTCTGTCTGAGTTTGTTCATGTTCCTGATCCACCATTTCTTCCAACACCTCTGAGCAGTGAGTTGAATTTCTCAATGAACAGCTCACATAATACCTATGAAAGGTCTATAAATAGGTACAGCGAACGCCGTAAGTATTTATCTAATATTTTTTCTGTCTTAAATGGGGAAAAAAAAGAATAAAAAACCGAGGCTAGAGACTGTCATATTATATAAGCATGAGTTTAAAATAATGGTTTACCATTACACTCAACGATAGTCTAAAGATGAGTGTAATGATAGGACTTGTAATAAAAGTGAATTTGTAGTAGCAAGAATATTTTTCAGTTGTAAATTTAATCAACCCACATCAAATCTATTGGTAAAGTAATATTTTATGATGAGTGTTTAATCTAGTAACTAATACTAGGGTATTCTCTACTATCTTTCTACAACTACAATCTTTCTGTTCGATTGTGAGAATTTTAAGCACCTCTTTCGCACATACTTTTTGCACGTTTAAATTGTTAAGTAAAATTTGCCTCACGCATTCTTTATCAATTCCAACAGTTTCAGCAATCTCATAAATTGTTAACCAACAGTCAGATCGAACTGATGACTGACCTTTTCAATGTTTTCATCCGTTTTGGATGTGGAAGGGCGACCAGGGCAGCCATAATCTCCATCTTCTTGGCCATAATCTCCATCATCTTGGAAATGCTTGAACCACTCTAAAACTCGCGCACATGATGAACATTTATCGCCATAAACTTCTTTTAATAAATGATAAGTTTCAGGACAATTTTAACAAATTTCATGTTTTACCTACTACTTCACTTATCATGTTTTCGGCAAAATGAAACAACTACCTTTTACATAAACAAAGGTTACATCCAGACTGATTTCTAGACAAACACGGAAGGCACTGCTATCGAAAGAGAAGGTAAAGATGCTGCACAGCTGCCGGTCGTTCAGAATTGGCGATTGCGTAGTTCTTCTGTAGCAGCATCAGTCTTGTTTTATCTCATTTCATAGCCACACCTCGTTTATTTATATATACTATACTTAGTCTAATATGATAATTTTTTTTAATATGTGCTTTATGACTTTCTGTATTCCACCCTTCATTACTATTTTACTATGTTTATGAAATCTGTTACTTCTCTTTCTATAAGGCTTCTTAATAAACAGTTTTGTGTATCAGTTTGTGTGGTATAAACACTGAGAGGATTATTATTTATGTTTTATCACATATTAGTGAAATAATACATTATTTATGATGAAGTTTGTTATTATGGTATGGTATTTGATGATGGATGCAAGAGTAGAATGGGGTAGCTGTTATGTGTTCTAAGGAGCTGTTAAAGCCAGCAGTTTGTATTTTTGTTGCTACTTTGGTTTTCTTTATTAAATTATTTTTCTTCTATCTCAAAATTTTAATCAAATGCATTTGTAAATTATACTAATTTAAGGAACACCCAAGATTAGTTCTCTTAAAACTTTGTCAAGATAAGTTTATTATGTTAATCAGATATATGTAGTGTATATTTCTTATCATACCAAATTATTCGTTTCCTGAGCTTCAATTCAATCCTTGATTCAAATTGGGATAAGTTTAATGAAATGTTTACTTGGTACTGGTAATAGTTAATCTTCTCCAATTTTCTCATCTTGGTAGGCTTATTTTTTTGGAATGAGTTATGAAATAATCCCTTTCTTAATCCCTGTATTTAAGTTGTATCTATAGAGTAGAGAAATAAGTGTAATAATTGTATTAACACAGAAAATTTTTACAAGGAAAAATATAAGCTAATATAGGATACCTTATTATATACGTATATGGGGGCTTATGCTAATAAAAGTATAAATGAACCAATAAGATAGATAAGATAGTGGACTTTCAGGCTAACTGGTACAAATAAACGGTGGAGCAAGTCAGAACAAGAATTTAAACATCTACTTACTTGCGGACAGACTCGTACTGTCATGAATATGATATCCAAATGACACGACGTCCCCTCTCACCTTCATGATAGTCCTGAAGATAGATTTTAATGTAAGCCAAAACCTTGGCAGATAATTTTAAAAATACACATTTTTTAAATTGTTTTTTTGAATTTACCTTCACTGAACCCCAACTAAAAAAACATCCATCTATTAAATTTTGATTTGTTGTAGTTGGCATAATTTTAATGTAGCCATTTTTTCTGTTTGTTTTTTCAGTGCAATTTGATTTTATTGTTTCTACGGCTACTTTTACAATCACATTACTAATGGTGTATGGTGCTGTTAAAGGGAAACCATCCTTTCTCATGCCTTTCTTCTGCTTCCAGCTTCTTGACTTCTGTATGACCTGGTATGTATTTTAACTCATTACTAAATTAATACTATTTTTTTTAACTATGAGATAATATATATTAAAAAAATATAAATCCCTTCAAAATTACATTTCAAATGGTGTATTATATTTAAAAAAATAAAAGCATATTTTGTTTACTGCATATACTAGCCTTACCTTTAAAGGCTGTTATTCTCCTTCTCTAGGATAATTCATAAAATTCATTATAAATAGCTAAGTTTACATCTAGTTTACCTCCAAAACTTCTTAAATTAAGATAAATTAGGATTAGAGATATAAATTTCCGTAAGTAAGTAGATATTATCAACAAATGAATTGTATCACCTAAATAGACTTGTTGATAGTCAATAATTTTGCTAATAAAAAAAATCTTAAAAAAGCTCTGTACTGCTAGTATTTTGAACTACATATTACAGCTTATAGGACTTTTGATGTGATTTTGGATGAGTATATACTGCATTTGTTGTACTGTTTACTAAGAAATTATTATATAATTGTACAAAAATTAGTTAAAATTATCATTCTTTTCAGGCTTGGCCTGGAAAAAAAAAAAAAATCATAATCCATATCTCCTCAAAATTTGTTGTTTAACAACTCAAAAGTCAGATGAGAAATAATATCTCTTCTCTCTACCTTAAACTAAATTTCTCAGAAAAGAAATTCTAAATTAATTTTTAAAAAACTTCAGATTTAACTTTTATTAGTTCAAGCAACGTGCCTAATTTTGTATGGTCATGATATATCAACCCTACCGAAGTTAAATGGAGGGTTGAAGTTTTATAACAGCCAAATAGTAACTACCAGGTATGCAAGTTTAAAATGTCGTTTTAATTCCAATAGAATGCGCTCTTAGCCTATTGAAGGATTTGCTTATCTCTAAACGCTATCTTGTTTGTTAGTCATTTGTTTACAAAAGTCAGTTGTTTTTAAGTCGTTTACGTGGACGTATCATACCTTTCTTTGGTGTTAAAAATGTCAAATTTTAAGCCAAATAAAGAGCATTTGCGGCATGTCATGATTTTCTTATTTAATCAAAAGAAAAAGGCATCTGAATGTCATCGAATTTTTGTTGAGACTTATGGCGATCTTGCTCCAACCGTCAAGACATGTGAACGTTGGTTTCAACGTTTCAAACGTGGTGATTTTGATGTTACTGATCAAAAACGAGAAAATCGACCAAATCGACTACGAGCTTCTCAAGCCCGGCGAAACAGTCAATACCGAGCGCTACCGACAACAAATGATCAATTTGAGTCACGCATTGATCGAAAAACGCCCAGAATGGGCTCACAGGCACGCCAAAGTCATTCTTCAGCATGATAACGCTCCTGCACATTCAGCCAGATTGACTAAGGAAACGATTTCTTCGCTTGGTTGGGAACTCCTACCCCACCCGCCGTATTCACCTGACCTGGCGCCTTCTGATTATCACCTCTTCTCATCGATGGGACACTCATTGGCGGAGCAACACTTCAACAATTTCGAAAACGTACGAAAATGGCTCGATGAATGGATTTCAAATAAAGATGAAGCATTCTTTTGGAATGGTATCCATATATTGCCCGAGAGATGGACAAAATGTGTAGAAAGCGAGGGCCAGTACTTTGAATAAAATATATTATACTTTTTTTAAAATTACTGTGTATATATTTTAAGAAATAAACGACATTTTAAACTTGCATACCTGCAATATTAACTTAAAGTTTGTGCATTTTTTACAAGCTTTCAGTTTTAAATATTTTAGTTTCTGACGTATCTTTAACCTTTATCCTATAAAGGGATTGTTTTTGCTGGAGAGGGTAGATGTAGGCAAAAGTATTTAAAAAACGTAATTTTTAGTGCAAGGGAACAGAATAAAAAATCTAACTGTCCCATCCAGGACACGAACCTGGATCTCCTGCTATCCGGGCCGGTACATTTACCATTTATGCTATCAGGACAACTGATTTTTCCTTTCAATGAAGAATGGTATTCATTTAGGGCTGGGTGTTCTCCAGGAGCACACAGGAATCCTCTGCAGCATTTCTAACAGAAGCACAGGAAAAAAAAAACTTACTTTGGCGCTGTGAGCATTGAATCTGCGACCTTTGGCTCAGGTGTCTGGTACCTTAACCACTAGACCACCATTCTCCTCACGCCTATGTACATATTACACAAAATAGTTTAAAATTTTGAAGTGACTATATGGCTATTTTTTTAAATTTATTATATGTGGAAATATTTAAGGACTTGAGGGAAAAAAAGAATACTTATTTGATGATCTCTAATATTGACTTGCTTATGTTTCTCAAAAATTGAAAGGGGGATTACTGAAATTTCAAATTCAAGTGGGTTTCTAAGTTGATGTCACAAATATTTTTGGGTTTATTCTTATTCCATTTAATGTATCATTATATTGTTTCCTATAAATTAATTTAAGTATTAAGTAACTAACATTTATTGGGTTTATGTTTTCTATTACAGTATGTCTGGATTTTGCTACCTGGGTTATTACCATTTCCTATTACCAGACGCACATCGAATGATTGCCACTTCTCCTAACATCCCTATGAAAGATAAACTTCTCCATCTTTCTCCTGAGAGTCTATCTCTCCTTGTCCTCATGGCTTTCATTTCTGCCACGCTTATTAAGGTATATTGCTCTGTATATTTTAATTACTCTATATATTTTTTACTGCAAATATCAATTTGTACTTTACTCAACAATTCATCAAAATTATTGAGAAAAAAAAATTGTTTCCATTCCTTTGTTCTATGGATTTTCAAGGTTTAATGGCTCAATAATCTGTGATCCAAAGTTGGTTACCCTTGGTAGTTCTTGGGTTACAAGAATACGCATGAATATGTGCAAGAAAATGCTCTATGAGTAGAGCACATTTTTTATAGACATTATTTTCTTCCAAGTAAAAATTGTTTACTTATTTACTAAGCTTAAGTCTTAATAGAGGCAATGCTAATTCTTTGAGAAACTCATATCAACACTTTATGGTCTTGAGTGGTTGGCAGTCTCTCAAAGGCTCAGTATCATCTCTACTCAATTAGAATGCACCTAAGTTTGATATTATGTTCCAAAAAGTTTCAGGTATAAAAAATATTTTTTACTGTGAAAATACCTGAATTATTTTAAATTATTTTGTAAGGTTACATTGACATATAAAAAAAGAAGTATTTATTGAATCATTATTAAGTAATTAACTAAAAAAAAATGTGTCGACCCTTTTTTTTTTAATTAACAAGGGTGTGGCACAACTGTGAAGTTGTTTCCTTATTTTTAATGGCAACTGCCATCACTTGAATTTAATGTAATTATTTTAAAATATTTGAATAAATTTCTAGATCATCACTATTTTTTTTAGGCTTGGCAACCGAAAATGTTCATGTTTCTCTTTGTTTTCTTAATTTTCCTCACCCTCTGATTCAAAACTTGTGCTTAATATTTAGATTTAGATAAGGCCATGTCATCTTGGAGTTATGAATTACAATATTATTAAGACGATGAATTTCTTACATTTTCTTATATAAAGAAAGAGTTTAAGGTTTAAAGTAAGTTTTAATTGTCAAATTATTGTCATAATTGAATTTATTTTACAATAATCAAAATTTATAATAATTTTCTTTAGAAGCATGGTAGTAATGTATGCTCATTCCACCTTGGAAATTATTAAATTAAAAATATCCTAATATGTTGCCTATATAATTAGTAGTAAGCCATATAGCTCTTGTCATTCTCATATAGACAAAAATTAATTGATTTACAATAAAAGATAAAGTCAAAAGGAAATTATTTTATTCTGCTCCAGGTTTTTTTTTTTTTTTTTTTTTTTTTTTTTCTCCGTTTTTTATATTTTATAACTAAGTAAATTTTTTTTTCATGATCCATTGTCTAATAGTTGTTAACTTACAATGTGCACTTGTATATTCTTTGATGCCTTTTCGGTTGTAGGCTTACTTCATTGGTGTTGTCTGGAGCTGTTACAAGTATCTTACTCTCCGGCTCGTGTCTGCACAACGAACTCTTCCCCTGATCGAGACTGAATCTACCCAGAACGCACTCCCTGATTATGACAGTGCCGTCACCAAGTTTCCCCCACTTCCACCTTCTTACAGCCAGGCCATCAACCATCCTACTGCATAAGCATTAAATATAACCTTATAGAATTTCCTCAATCCTTTCTCTCCCCTTCTACAACATAGTCATGGTTTCCTTGATGTGTACCAATTTATTTGATTATCTCTTTAATATTATTCAAAAACAGTACATAAGTATTATTTTAATGCACTCATAGTAATTTAATTTTTTGTAAAGAATGTAGGAAAGTTTAACAGATGAAGAAAATAAATTAAGTTTTTGTTTTCTGAAGAGTTCATAAAAAACCAACAAAAAAAAATTGCAATTTAACAAATATTGCAATTATATATGAACAACAGACTAAACAGCATACAGGTCAAATATATGCTCAAAGGTATTCATTCAATATAGTAAAAATGAATATTCCTTTTGTCTCTTATAATTTCAATCATTTGCTATGGGGCTCATGAGCAGTCCACAGCAAATCATTATTGCATGCATATGACTTCTTATTCTTTAATATTTATGTTAGGGTGACTGATCCTCTGGTTATGCATACATTTGATTTTGCTATAAACTTTTCTTGTTTCAACATAAGTACTTATTAGTATTTTTGTAGTGTACTGTCATACAATTTTGCTTTGGCATATTAATTAAGTGATTTATTCACTATTATGTTTTTATGTGAGAAAACATTTATTTTCATTATATAAAGCTATACAAAAGACAAATTGTTTTCTTTCTCTAAAACTAATACAGCACAGACTAAAATACTGTTTTATTTTTTCAATTTTACTTGCTCTACCATTTTATGATTGAAAATAACTGTTTCATCTTCCATAACAAACATATTCAACCTATTCATGTTTGTTGGCTTATCAGTAATGAAAAGCAATTGATAGCAAGAGCACCTCTTCATATTGTTATGCCAAAAATTTGTGATACAAAATTAAAAACAAGTACTAAAAATTTTACTTGAGCTCCTTTTTTTAAAAAAAAAGCTGTCTCAAAAATACTGAGATTATTGGAATAGAGTACTGAAAAAATAAGAATAATTTAGTTGTTTTTTTTTAAAGATTTTAATTTCTATGTAACATATTGAGAAATATTGCTTTGGATATTTTATTAAGCAGCTTTGTTATTATTAAAATATCCAAAAGCATTCCAAATATTATATTGGTTATCTTATTCACCATATGGCAAAAGCCCTTACTGTCAGTGGTGCTGTATAAAACAGGCCAGTGAACTAGTAGTCATAGTTGACTTATTGCTTCAAATTCATATTTTAAATTCAAAAACACCATTCCACCATTTTCTTTGTTATTAGAAAAGTAAATTATTGTGTAATAATGTATAGGCAATTTAAAAGGATTACTAATTAAACTAAATTAATAGGCTATAAATTTCATTGCTGAAATCAATCATTTTTTTTAAATTGAAATATAATCCTTTTACAAGTGCTTCATGTGAGAAATACTCTGCTTTTGAGATTCTTTCCCTTTTTACCCTTATTTGTTAGCTGTAAGTTCATAAAAAGTCTAGTTTTATTTTATTTTCCTTTTTTTTAGTTTATATAAAGTTATTTACACTGAATTTCAAAATATTTATAAATCATCCATATATTATTTACACTTGTTAAAAATTATAGTATTTAGTTAGTGTTTTATAGGAGTAAATGAAATTGTTTTGGGGGGGAAGTGTTCAATACTACTCCTATTCTTAAAGTACAACTCAAATTTCTTTCATTTGTTAAATGAATATTGGGATCTTAAAATATTCATTTAATAATAATTGTTTCTGGTATTAGAGAGCCTTCAATTTTATGGATATTATTTCCAGCTTTATTATATGGACTTCAGTCCAAGAACAGTTTTTCACCAATTTGAACCACCATAATTTCTGTATTTGTAAGAATCTATGGTTTCTACCTATAGGCTTTCAAGGACAAACCACGGCACTGGAATAAAACCTCTAGTTTATTAGTGTGGGACCATAAATTCTGAAAATTCTTAGAACTTTCAATGGTGTCTTTTGGTTATTGCACTGCCTTCAATCTTTCTTTTTCTCTAACTGTTCTTTTGTTTGATCCTTAATTATTTTTAAACAATTGATTTAATCATAATAAGTGTTATTAATACTTTTTTGTCAGTTCACTCTATGATTTACATATTGAAGGTACTCATAGAGTAAGTGTTATTCTTGGCTAAATGAGACCCTGGAATTTCATTTGGTTCTGTTAACTTTAGGGAATTCCCTTTTGTTTCTCAAGTTCCTAAATTAATTAATTAATATTGTATGGTTATGTGAAAAAAAAATCATTAGCTTTCTTTAAAATAATAAATAAATAAAATATAAGTAATCTTAATTCTATACGGTACAAAAGCCTATCATTATAAAATTGAACTATTGGGGACAGACCACGGCACTGGAAATCAAGTTCCCTATAGCTTTTTTATTTTGAACATTAAATTTTAAAGATGTTTATAATTTTAATTAATATTTTGAATTTAAAAGTTACATCTTATTTCAACAAAGTAACAGGGTCATTCCATATGATTTTGTAATTATTTAATTTTTCAAAGCTTCTAATAAATTTAGATAACATATCATAAATCATAGATACACATTTTATAATGAAAATTCTATTACTATCTTGAGGCCACATTTAATTTTTCCTGTTTGCTTTTTTATTGTTTTTCATTATCATAAATTAATGTTCCAAAAAGATTTTTTCAAGTATTTGGTCAAATATTTTCTATTGAATGTTAATCGATAAGGCTGAGATAAGTGAATCTTTAGGGTTAGTGATAGTTTGTTATAAAGAATTTGCACTCTCCCTCCTTTACTATTTAATGATTTGTAATCATTCTTAGTTGTAGATCAATGTTGACGAGTTGTTCTCTTATATGATACTCTATTAAAAAAATTAGAATATAGATTTATATTTATTAAAACTCATGAATCCATATTATATCCTAGTTAAGCTACGAATATCATTCTTTATGAATGTAATGTAAACTTACATTTGTTGAGGTGTTTAGTTTTTCCTTGACTTATTAAATTTACTACTTAAAGAAATATTAAAACTAATATTATTATACTTTGCCTTTGTCATTTAGAATAGAAGGTAAAGAAAATGAAATATTTGCACTTTAGATAAAATATAATTGTTTATCTCTCATTTTTATAAAATTTGTTGTAATTGGAAAGCCACTTTTGTCTTACTGTAATGTACTGTTTCTATTGTAAGGGTAATGTAGTTGGTTATTTGTTTTGTTTAATGGATATGGGTTGTATGTATATATATATTTATGTATAAATTATATTAAAAATAGGAAAAATACTGTTTATTTTGTCTTTAAAATTCTGTTTATCGTATTAAATAAATATTAACGTATATTTTTGTTTCAAATGATACACATTGTGTCCTATATTTTTTACCTAAATTGTACGAGAGGGAGGAATTTGCGAATTGAAACATGGCGGGTTACTGAACAATCACAATCACATGGTCTGAGTTATGATTAAATTTCTTACTTATAGTTAGTCTACTAAAAAAAAGGATTTCAGCACTTCATCTTAACTTAGTAGATATCCCATCTAGCAGATATCCCAAGTTCCATCAAAGTTAGAAATTAACAAGAGTAAACAACTAATTTGATATTAAAAATCAAACAGTACAATGAAGGAAAATTTTAATGTCACTAGGACTTGTTCTAGGCCTTGAAAAAGTAAATATATGGAGGGAGGGCAATCACCTCTCCTTTAATAAATAACTTTCTTATGTTGCACTTTTCTAATGCTGTAGGACATCAATGTTTGAAAATCATATAAATTATGTTTTACAATTTTTTTTTTTTTTTTTTTTTCAAAATGCTTGTATTATTTTTATTTGATATTATTTTTGTATTATCTTTTTTTTTTTTTTTTTCAAAATAAGATCTCTTCAATAATAATGAAGAGAAAATTGGGGTTGCTAAATGTAGTTTGCTACCTTATTCCAAAAGTAATTTTGATAGCCTAAATGGTTTAAAATGCTTCTTTTTTTTTTTAAAGTCAATTTTTCCTTTAGGAAATTAGAAAATCATGCTATTCATGTCAGTCGGTCTCAATGTGTTATGGAAAGAGATAAAATAGGTTTTTCCTTAGAAAACTGAAATACATGGCAATCATAAATAAAATATTTTATTGTTTAACCATGAAATGAAATAAAAACTTATTTCATGATCTTGAATCTTAAAGAACATATGTTCTCATAATCTGAATAATGTCATACCGTGTAAAAGTTTTAAGAGCTGTGTAAGTTTTTGGACAAAATCCTACCTGGTACTGGATGGGGTACTTAAGGGAAAGGCATTAACTGAAGATGTAGAATTGTTAACAATATGATTGAAAAAATATTAGCCAATCTTTATATTTTATGTCTAAATTATTATAATAATTTTTATAATATTTGTATAGAAGGAGGGTGGGAAGTATTTAAGGAAAAGTTATTAACAGGTTTTCTCAACTATCAGTTTTATGTTTCATGTTTGATATGCTCACTTGTTTGGAATATGTTCTCTAAAGCCCGAGAAAATTTAGCAGATTTTCTATGTCTGTATGTTTCATCGAAGATAATTTCTTGTCTAAAAGGATATTTAGGAAAAAATTAAGCTCTCTAAGACTGACCAGAAGTAAGTGAAACTCTGTGCTTCCGGCATTGAGCATGAAATATCTTATTTTTTTTAGTACTTTGCTTTTCATGAATATGTGAAAAACAGTGACTACTGAGAATTACATTTTACACCTATTATGACTACTGACTCCCTTCTTGCCTAATTTGAACAATTGACGGAATTATCCAATGATTCTGAGACGTATAGCTAAAATACCTTCTTTGTTTCTTTATTACCCAAATTCAGTCATTAATAAACTCTTGCAACAGTTACTGAAATTTTTTCTAATTAAAAATTTTACAAAGGGCATCAGTTGAGGTGGGAGTAACAATCTTGAATGGGCCATAGTCTAATTTCTTATAGCATCAGCCAAGAATTATTTTTAAAATTGTCTTGCTAATATAGCTGACTGGATTTTCTTAAGTGAAATCTGCTAATAAGTCATTAAGCATGTTCAAATATTTTATTACATCAAATCGCACATTATATATATTCACAATTTTTATATTTACTTTTAAAAGTAGAAAAATTTAGAAAAGTACAAAAAAATGTATTTCATTATTTTACAAAAGAGTTATTCAATTATTATATAGGGTTCACCACGATGCGACTGGGGGAAGTTTTATATTGAAGATATGCAGAATTTTTTATTTTAAGAAATATTTATTTAATATAAAGAAGTTATATTNGTATGAATTATTCATTTTATTTTTCAGTTGAAAAGTATTAGGAAGTTGTCACCAATTTGCCAAAAATATCTTCTTATATAATAAAGTTAATTATCAAAATTAACTATGAACTTTCTAACATTATCTTTTTTAAGTAAAATTTCTTTTATTCATAGTTTATAAACTGAAAATTGACTAATAATTTAAAAAAATTTGACTAGGTCTTCAATCACTCTAGTGAAGAAGGAAGCAAGCTATCTCCTTCTGCAGTTTTTGAACAAAAGGAGAAATATCATAGTATGACTTTAATTTCACAAATACTTTTCATATTTATTATAATTCATTCATTTAAAAAATAACTTAAATACAGTAAGATAATTTATTTAATTAATAAAAATATAAGTAATCAAAACACAAATAAATCAAATATATCTCAACATGACAATTAATGATATGACTTAATTGATTTTCAAATTCTCTAGGAATAATATTAGTCACATAAATTTAATTAACAAATAAATTTTGTACAAAAAGAAGTAAAATAATATAATTTTTTTTTTATATTAGCTAGATCATATCTCCCTACATTTGAAATTGATCTGCGTTTAACCCGAGACAGTTATTTTTAACAATATAAAAATTTCTGCTGCTCTCCAAATTGAGGTCAATTTTGGTATTTTATTTATAACAGTGTTTATATAACGAAATTCAAATTGAATAATGTTATTATGTTTCTTCTGTAATAAAACTGAAACAATCAGGAACAGTGAACGTCTGTAGAGGAGAAAAATATGAAATGTCACATTTTCATTTTTACACTGTCTCTTTAAAAAAACAGTTTTCCCTTATAAAATAAAGTCACATTTATTAACTTTGGAATAGTCATAGGCCCAATGGGGAAAGGTGAAAAAGAGCAGTAGACTGCTGGTCCCTTTCGAACTTACTTCTCAGCAATCTGCTAAGATTCAAAATTTCCTCTTCCAGTTTGGACTGTGTCATTTTATTTTTAACAACCAAGCTTTCGCACATCATTCACTGAGCTTCTTCATGGTTACAATAGAAAATCTGATTTCCTATTTTTAACAGCTTGGTTGTTAAAAATAAAATGACACAGTCCAAACAGGAAGAAGAAAATATGAATATTGAACCTTACCATGAGAAAAATCTGCTAAGAGGTTAGAAATTTGAAAAATATTATTGAAAAGCCCTTCTGTTATGAGCAAAAGGAGAGTTTTTTTTTTACCGTAGATATTATTATTAGATGATTTTAGTTGGGGTTCGGTCAAAGTAGATCCAAAAAAAAAAATACAAATTTAAAAAAAGTATTTAAAACAAAAATTATCTGCCAACGTTTCGGCTTACGTTGTAAGCCATCTTCATGAAGCTCCTCTTCAGGGATTGCTAAGGAGGATGAGGAGGATTGCTAGGCAATCCATACCAGTCATGGTAATGTGAACTTAGGGACAGGACGTCCTCTCTCCTCCTTATGATAGGCATCCCTGAAGATGGCTTACAATGTAAGCTGAAACATTGGCAGATAATCTTTTAAAAAAATACACTTTTTTTTTTTTTTTTTTTTTTTTTTTGGATCTACCTTGACCGAACCCCAACTAAAATCATCTAATAACTTCTGATATGAGGTTTTGTCTGTAATGATAAGTGGGTTTACTGGCGAAATACGGATACTCTTAATAGAGAGCAGATCAGGTTAGTACCTCCCTGATCTGTCATTCAAGCTCGGAAGCGAGGGAAATTCTTTCTCCCCAGAGTCCTCGAAACGAAGGAGATCTAGAAGAGGATAAGTGACTCTTTGCTTGCTCTCCCTAAGGGGATTAGAAAGGGAAGTCTGTGGCGCTCTACTCCAAATACAGATTTCGATTTTGAAAAATTGAAATTTTCTATTAGTCGTGAAACTAGAAGAATATTCCTCAGAAGATCAAGTGGAGAGTTTTTTGTCTGTAGATTTTTTTACTATCATACCTTCTATTGTCCGTCTTCATTGGTTTCTGCAAACCATCTTCTGTTGGCGAGCGCTTTCGGACATTGTCCATCTTCTTGGCCGAATACATGTGTTCACTGTCACTGTCCGTATTCAACTCTCAAGTCAACAATTCAAGAGTTGAATACAGACAGTGACAGTGAACACATGTATTCGGCCAAGAAGATGGACAATGTCCAAAAGCGCTCGCCAACAGAAGATGGTTTGCAGAAACCAATGAAGACGGATAATAGAAGGTATGATAGTTCTATATTCATTGGTAGTGAAAATAACCTTTTAGTAGATTTTTTTTGTTGGGGTTCGGTCAAGGTAGATCCAAAAAGGTGCAAATTTTTAAAAATGTGATTTTTTTAAATTCTGCCAACGTTTTGGCTTACACTGTAAGCCCTCTTTTGGGCTATAATGAGGGCGAGAGGGGACGTCGTGTCTCTAATATCCCATTTTCATGACTTACATGAATATCATGTCATTGTCAAATGACAGCAGTCTTGAAAATGGGATCTTAGTGACAAGTCGCCCCCTATCGTCTTAATGATAGCCCAGAAGATGGCTTACAATGTAAGCCGAAACGTTGGCAGATTTTAAAAAAATACACATTTTTAAAAATTTGCACCTTTTTGGATTTACCTTGACCGAACCTCAACAAAAAACATCTAATAATAATATCTGCGGTCAAAAAAACTCTCCATTTAAATGATTTACATTATTATTACATAGATTTGCCATAACTAAATGTAATGTGATATCAAAAGTTAGTAGAAAATGTAAACAGAGGTGACACGATGTCCTCTCTTGACTTCCTGGTAGTTAGGTGTGGTGAATTATATCTATATATTTTTTTCTATTTTGAATTTTTCTACATACTTTTGATATCACATTACATTTAGTTAAAGCAATTCTATGAAATATTAATGTAAATCATTTAATTTTTTGTTTTTTTTTCTTGACATTGTATTTCAATAGCCCTGAAGATGGCTTACAGTGTAAACCGAAACTTTGGCAGATGATTAAAAAATACATATTTTTTAAATTGTATTTTTTGGATCTACCTTGACCAAACCCCAACAAAAAAAACATCTCATATTCCTCAGAAGTTTACGGTCCGAACACTGTTAAGTGGGGAGAATAGTAGGAGGTTAAGTTGAAAATACCAAGTAAAAAATCCGTCATGAGAATGTTAATATGAGAACTCTAATGTTACTTTTTATCTGCAGAGAATGTCCAAAATCAGTATGTCATCATTTGTAATTAATATGTTTTTATTCTTATTGTAATATCTCATAACCTTTAGAGACTTGATCAATATTTCACCATTTTTTTCCTTTTTCTTAAGTTGCTTCAAAAATAACAATTTGAAGAGTTCAAACTGACTAGCTGTCATTTAACTTTCCTGTAACCATGATATTCTCTTGTCGAAAAAGAGGAATTTTCAATAGTAAGTTCTTTTTTCGTTTCATTTTTTAATGAAGGAGAACAAACTGAGAAACATTTATTTTTTTTACCAGATTATTTTTGAAATTCCTAGAAAGGAATAAAAACTTAGCACAGGGTGCTAGTCACATTTTGCATAATGAGATAAAGAATTAATAGAATTGAAATTTAAAAAGTTTAATAAATATTTAATAAGTAGAAATTATCTCTATAGATAAATATGTCCCGTTTAAATTTATTTCCGAAATCTACGTATTGAATTCGCTAAAACTTGCACTCAAAGAATTGTTGATCTTCATTGGGATCTACTCACTGCACGAAGACAAGGAGGTACACTTGTCCGCGTGGGATTCTCTAAGCGTTGGATAAATACGAATTACGTCATCACAAGAGACACCCATGTATGGGGCTGTTGAGTGAGGTCTCCCCACAACACCATTCCAGGACACCGCCATCCTTACCTCTCATTGCTTGAATGCATTAAACAATTTTCAGAAGTAGACTTGTATACACGGCGTACTACCAATGATCTACCCTGGACAAGTTTTGGAGTGGTTCATGTGCCACTCTTCTGTCGTACTGCGAGCGAGGTTGCTCCGAGGGAGATAAGAGGCACCTACTTCTCACATGTTTAGTCTTCAATAGCTAAGCACCTTTCGCAATCAAGAATCCCATCATCAGAGCTGGTATTATGACGTGTTTAGCACTAGAGGGCGTATGCAGTGTCGATTCACAGCTTACATTACCAATATATTTTTTTAAATCGTAACACTAACAACAAAGAAGACATCACTGATTTTTTACTAAGGATTTCCTAAAAAATCCTCCTTTTCTTTTAACATATTTCAGTGATTCATTGAATCGTCTAAAAGTTTTTACAAAAATGTTTAAATACCGAATTTGGTGACTTTTTTTTTTTTTTTTTTTTTATGTCCCTCACGCAGGATTTGCGTAATTTACCGAGATTCATTTAGTGTCCTCTCTTTTCTCATTCCCCCCTTGACTCCTCACAGATTACGTTGTTCCTACGAGTCCTTCGTTGTTCACCTCCACTCGTTTCTCCCCTGTTCGCTCCCACGGGGTCATGTGCCATCCCTCCTCCCACCCTGACTGTGGGGGTGATGATGACGTAGACTTGCAGGGGACAGCTATCCCCCCAGGAATCGTTCATTCGGCCCACGCTGCATCAGGTGGCGCTGACTCACGCCCGCCCACCTTCTCCCCCCCCCCCCCTAGGATCTGCAACTAATCCGAACTCAAAGGGGGAAAAATCCTCTTCATCCTGGTATTATTTAGTTAGTAATTCATTAAATTCCTTCATTAAATTAAATTTATCATATACACTGTTTTTAGTTAAAAATTTACAGAGGAAAAACGTCAAAAGATTACATTTTACACCATTTATGTACTATAAATGTTTTTATAACTCAAATAACGATGAGGATATTATGGTAATAACTTTGGCCTCCTTATAAATCCTCACCTATCTCTTATCCATTTTAATAATTTTTTTTTTCAGTAATAGGTTATAGTGAGGTGTAATGTATTGTTCATACGAATAGTTATTATGTTGATGTACATAGTAAATAGTAAAAAAAAATAATCCAGTGTGAACGAGTAAGGAGCGTAATACTGAAAATGCATCTAGATAAGATTTAATAAATAGCCTGCCCTCTTTCTGAAAGTTCATTACAGCGTTGAAGACTTTATCGTCATCCAATAGAATTTTGTCTAGAGTCCTATTTAAGTATATAATAATATTTATTCCAAATAATTCTTTCTAGGGTTTACAATGAAAAGCCTAAATACTGAACTTGGTTAATATATTTTACAAATATGGAGGTTCGTCCAACACTCAAAATTTCACTCTTAAAACAATTATTGAGAGGGAATAGAAAATAAAAAACTATCTGTCCCAGCCAGGAATCGAACCTGGATCTCCTGCTGTCCGGGCCGGTGTACTTTCCAGTTATACTACCAGGACTTGTTAGTTGTCTTATTC
>KZ807119.1:613018-636085 GCA_000696205.2 Oncopeltus fasciatus
GTTCTCATGATATATATATATATATATATATGTATGTATTTTTTTTTCTATTTAGATGAGAATATTTTTTTAGTTTTCTTTAGAATGAGTTAAATCGTATGTTATACATAAGTGAACCAGTGGTCATAAGTTTTTTGGATTTAAATTGACATCTGAATGAAGGCGTGGTATTTAAATTGAACAAGCCGCTTTTGTATTTTTGAAAATTCTGAAGCTTTTTTTTTATGTTATCTCACATGGGCACTCCATTTAAATGAAACTTTAAATTCCAATAGTTTGTACGTACTTATTATTAGTACTTATTATTATCTAAAAATTCTTCTAAATATCTTTTGTATATGTAAGGCTTTATCAATTTATTTCTTTATGTCATTTGTATGTGGTTTCCAAAAGTAAATTATGATCCGAACAGTTATCGAGTTAGACAGTGCACCTATTCTAGTGGTTCATAGATTACGTAGAGAAAATCCCGCCATTAATGCCGGAATGTTGGCGTTCCTGTGCTATGACGTCACAATTACTAGCAGTAGAGTTTGCGATACTCAAGTGACGCAGTAGACCGAGCTGAGTAGAGGCCTAAGCCAATCTACCGGCCTCAATGGGAGCTCTTGTACTTTTTTTCTCTCAAGCTCCTAGTACTCCTAATTAGTTCCTTCTCCTTCGTCTTACGCATCTGCCGTGGTGAATTCTTCAAAGAGCTCTTCTGTGAGGCGTTTGTGTTCCATCGCTCCTGCTCTCTCAGACTAAATCCTCCAGCTGGGTGTAAGTTCGTTATTCGCATAAGAAATAAATCATCAGAGTTGACTCACTTTGAGAAAAGGCCTTACTTAACCTGATAACTTCTCATTTAAGAATTTCAAATTCAATCTCTATGCAAGTATTGATAGATTTACATTTTTACCAGATTAAGTAAAATCATCTCAACGAAATTCACTTTATAATTGAATTTTGATCCATGATGATGAGTTTATTAAATATTAGACTATTTTTTTAAATATAAAAATACACATTACTCTTTTTATAGTGAAATAAAATAAACATTTCCATAAATTATTGTTAAAGAATATCATGAATTTTGCACGTTATCAACTGATACATAAATTAATCAAAATTAATATGTCTTACATAGATAAAGATCCAGACAAATCAGGTGTTCATAATTTTTTTGATATCGAAAGGAGGTATTATATTGTAGGTATAAAGTAAATTGTTAGAATGAGAAAATTTGTAATAAATAATGAATGCAAAGAGTTATAACAAATATATAGTTTATAATGCATCTCGAAATCCACAATTCGTACGTTATTAAAGAAACAGAATATTTAATTTATTTTTTTGAAATTAAAAATAATTACTTAATTACAAATGGGTAAATTTCTTAAGTTGAATAAGCAGTTTACTTGCTTTAAGTAACTAAAGTTATTTACCAAGACAAACTTACCAACTGCTTTGACAGTCGAGGCAAACTGTCATGTATTTATATACTTTTCACACATTCACTCTAGAAAATTAAGTAGTTGGTAGTATGAGACAAATAAAAAAATTGTTATCAATCATTTACCAATCCTCTTTTCGTGTGTGTGTATGTCGGGAGGATGAATGGGTTGGAAATGTTTATTAATGGCTGAAGCCATCTTTAGGGATGGTAAGAGAGAGGTTTGTGAGATAACCAAAATTTAAAATTGCAATATTTGCGTTATTATTATTATGTTAAAAGTCTGAAACTGTATTTAAACACAATAGGTTTAAAATGCAATTTTCAAATATTTATTATAAATTTAGAAAAATATATTTTAAAGAATATATTTAAGAATATAATTGACAAGGCTGTTAAAGTCCTCTCCTAATAACTTAAATCTGGTATAAGAGGGGGAAGTTGAATTGATAATATATTTAGTCTTCAATGGCTTACTTATTATTTGTGTTTTGTCAATAATTTATTTAACACAATAGATAGAATTTATTTTTTTTAGTAACGTCTATATACTAAGGCATATATAGAAAAATGGTATATATAAGAATATATTTTAAAATGTAATAATTATTGTTCAGAGCTTTTTCCAACTCTTCCTTTTACCCAGAAGCCAGTCTCTGTTCAACGCCCTTTTATTGCCCTTTTTGGCTTGTAAGAACGGATCAATTGTTTTCCCTTATTTAAATAGATGTTTAAGAAAACCCGGCCAATCCATTCATCTTTTCATATTTAATGGTAAACGCATATTAAGGATGTTATTTAAGAATGTAACTGTGAATTGTGTGCCAGTCCTACGCTCTTTTCCAAAAAAATATGACGTAATAGTCTTAAATAAAATAACGACTCCCTGATGTAATAGTCTATGATTAAAGTCAATTATTCAAAATGAGTGTCGTATGTGATATTTCACTAGTACGAAAAAAACAAAATAAAAAGACGACAAGTATTTTTAGATGTAAGCCTGCCCTGGTTGTGACCTGAATCCGCAGGACCACTTTACTTATCGATGTCGACTCGAATATCAACAAAGTAGGTCTAATTGACAGCCGAATATTACAAAGGCTCTCCAACACCCACCATCTTGTCAGCCCGTCAAGAAAGAGACTGCTCGAGAAATCTCCTGGTATCGGATCTACAACAGAAAGGTCATGTACCAGAATGAGAGAATCCTTTATTGTTATACCTTTAATACAAAATGTATTCAGTAAATACAGCGTAGAAAAATATATGTATTTCAGAAATCATAACTTCAAAGAGTTTTATATTTTTTAAAAATTATTTCAGGCTTTGGAGTCTAATAATAAAAATAATGTTTTTTAGCTAATGAAGGAAACATTATTAAATTTCATCGTTTACTGTTTTAAAAAAAATCTGTGTGTGTGTGTGTGTGTGTGTGCGTGTGCACTTCCAGAATATTGGCAGCCTGGAGATTCCCTTAATGAGCCCCACTTGGACCTGGGGAGGGACAAGCCAGGTAGAATTGAAAGTGCCAGGAAGCGCAGATCTGTATCAAGCTTATCTGGAAGGATCGCTCATTCCTCTTCATTCCGCAGTTGTTTGCTTAGTCAAAATTCTGGAAACAGCAGATAATCATAAACAGAAATAGCGCCTTAAACATAGTTTTTTTTTTTTGTAAATCCAGTGAATAATTGCCGCTAAGGGCTGTAGCTAAACAGAGGTCTATATCTACTCAAACAAATATGATTGTTTTTGGAAAAATATTTCTCAATAGCAAGTTGTTGATGGCCCAGAAGTTCTTCCAGGACTCTATGGCGTCTATAAGGAATCTCATCAACTAAGCAGGCACCCCATTCAAAAGTTATTTACATTTGCATAAGGCATAGGATTACAGATGTTTAGCCGGCACACTCTTTATCCCCCCTATTCTTCTTCTATCATGTAGGACGATACATTTCTCGCTCTACTTTATAAATTTCTGAATAGCACTCGAATTTAAATGGGCTTTACCCTTTTATCTGATTTCCTTGTACCATAATCCGTCATTCGAACAATTTAAACAGATCTTCACCGAACCCACTTTATAAAAGCTAAATATATAAATATATACGTATACATATAATAATATTTTTAGTTTTTACATTAAAGCTATATACATATATATATATATATATATTGGGTGTAAGTTCNTTGATTCACTATCATATATATATATATTCCTTAATTCAATTTAGAAATTTTAATTTGTCCATCTGACATAGACAACACCCTTCAGACATTTTTTTGACAAATTTTTGTATTTTTTTCTTTTTTCATTCTCAGAGATGACCATTTCTCTAACGAAAAATTTTTTTCGAGAGGGAAAAATAATTAATAAATTAATTTTAATAATAATAATAAATATATTAAATTAATTCATAGTAAAATAAATGAAATGCTATTCTCATTACACGTGAGCAAGGAGTTTCCCTCTTGAACTTCATGAGAACTTGTGAGCTGACACCCCAGATTGTTTCCTTGCGAAGAGCCGGGGCGGAGAGCTCTTCGGCGGCGACTGATAAGGCTGCAGGCCAGTGACTTGAATGCCTCGTTCAGTGTCAGTGGCGCGCTACCCCATGGGAATACACCTTCGCTCCTACCACTCTTCTGCCATTAATTACCTGCAATTACATCAGCTGACCGAGGATTTAGGGACGTCGACCTCCTCAGCAGTCCAACACATTTCCAACCGCTTTCATTTGCCAACCGTGCTGTCCTGTGGAGGATATGCCAGGAATCAAGATGACCATGAAAAATAATAATTTACAATTAATAGATTTTTTTGTTGGGGTACGGTCAGAGTGGATCTAAAAAATAAAATCTAAGAAAAATGTGTATTTTTAATTATCTGCCAACAGGACGACACCTCTTGTCTTTATGATAGCCCTGAAGATGGCGTACAATGTAAGCAGAAACGTCCGCAGACAATTAAAAAATATATAACTCTTTATTTAAAAAAAAAATTATTCTGTACATTTTCTATACACTGTAATTTTTGATAGGGTACACTGTTGTCCTTGCTCGTCTATCCCGGGACATAAACCGTCGTCAGAGAGGAGCCCAGGTTAACCCGCAAATGAATATCTGGCACCCATCTTCTCCTTCTCCTAGGATAAGAAGGAGATTAATTAAAAAATACACTTTTTTCTTAAATTGTATTTATTTGCATCTACCTTGACTGAACCCCAACAAAAAAAAAATCTACTAATAATCTCTACGGTCAAAAACTACCCATTTGAACTAATAATTTACTATCAGTTCAACATAAGTCTTCATGCCTTTTTATCCATAAAATTTAGTTGTCAGTCAATCTAGCGAAATTAGGGATTATTTGCTGTTATTAAATGAAATTATGTTCTAAAACTTTCTAGGATCCTGATATTCCATGGCGGGTGTGGAAAACAATCTTTGCAAACCTTTCTCAAATAATTTTTCTGGATATAAAGAATGGATCTCTGTAGATTTTATTATATTCATATCTGTATATAAGTAGTTACATCTAAACGTCAATATATGATTTCAGCTTTGTGCATATATATTATATATTATATTACTTTATATGTTATAAGGAACGATAAAAATAATCATAAGTTATTTATGTTGTGTACTTTGCTACTGAACAGATTGTAGAGAGCTCAAACAGATCTAAGAGAACATATTCGTGGCCGCCAACGAATCCTAGAAATGTTATTTGTCCGGCCTTAGACAAAGACGATTTCTTCAGTGTCAGAAATTCTAATTACTAAGAGAAAAACACTTAGACATGAACATAAACATGGGATCCCGTCACATGGGAATGTAGTAATCGTAGAATGAATTCCTCAACGTCATAGTTAATTAATGAACAATCTGAAGCATGCCAACCCCTACTCATAATTGTACATTTTTATCAATAACCAACTCAGCCTTTTTTTTTTTTGCACTTAAAAGCGAAATACCTGACTTCACCGAGAGAAAAATCCAAAACTGTGCCATGTAAAGCATTGACAGAAACAAACATAATACATATGTATATACATATATATGTTATGATTGTTTCTGCAAAGAATTTGACAAAAAACTATTTCCATAAGAAACAAAATAGCTATCTATTCTTACGTAATTCGCTAAGGTAAATGCAGTGAGAATATAATATTAACAATTCCCAACTATATATCTTAAACTTCATGAAATATGCTGAAATTAATTTAAATCCGTTAAAAAGTATTTGTAGAGAACTAACCTCAAACAACAATGTTATCCACTTCTTCGTAGTCCAGAACGATCGGGGATATATTTCCACTGTAGTGTGCCAATTTAAGTCAGAGAAACGCAGACCATCGGGGCGCTAGGGTAGCTCAGGAGATCCGTTCAGGTCTCGCGATCCTGACGCTTCGAGTTCGAATCACGGGCAAGCTTTTATTTATAGATAAAAACCTGTTCTGTTCCACGGGTGTTAAGAATAGGGTGGCAACCTATAGACAGGCCCCCCTCCAAGACCATAAGTGGTTGAAATGGAGGCTAACATAATAAAAATAAAAGAAAATAAATAAATTTTTAAAAAACAAAACAAAAATAATGTTTACAATGTGATTTCTAAGTATGCAAATCTCTTCCTGGGAATGGAATAAGTTATGACGTAACAGAATTTGTGTAGGACAACTCACTGCCTCTTTTAGTAGACAACTGATGTATTTTCATTTTTCGACTTAGTTATTGCAATGTTAATATTGGTTCTGTTTCTATTTTAAGCATCATGTCCTGTTTTAAATAATATAAATATCTACATAAGCTAAATTAACAAATTATTAAATGCCTTATTAATAATTGTATCAAACATCGTTTCAGACAGACACTCATATTTTTCAAGTTAGTTATTAGTATAATATAAAATACTCTTTATCGTATTTCTTTGTGCAAATTTATTTAGACTTGGAATTTTCAAAAAGTCATGTTATGATCATACTACTTCCAGTAAGGATTTCTTAAAATAAATATATATACTATTTTCTGAAAAATATATTTTTATTTTCATAAATCCTTAGATAAAAATATTTTACATTCTATCTTTGCCTTCAAGTGCTCCTAATTTGAAAACTTTTTAATCGGCTATTGGTCTGTTTTTCTGCCGGTCTGTAATGAGTATCTTTTCTGCCGGTCTATATAGTCATTTTTAATATTTCAAGGAATGGGAAAGACTGATCCCGAAATTAGGAATCTTGGACTCAATAGTGTCTGAGCTATTCTATTTCAGAGGATTCTGCAAAAAAATAAAATCCAGGATGATTTTAGTTGGGGTTCGGTCGAGGTAGATCCAAAAAAACACAAATTAAAAAAATGTATTTTTTTAATGAAGGATTATCTGCCAACGTTTCGGCTTACATTGTAAGCCATCTTCAGGGCTGTAGAGATTAAAATAAAATTAAAAGTTTATGAAAACAATTTGAAAAAGAACCAATTTGAAAAAAAAAACATGCAAACAAACATCTTTTTTTTTCAAATTGGTTCTTTTTCAAATTGTTTTCATAAACTTTTAATTGTCTTACATAGCTTTCTACATTCATACTCTTTATATCACATTATATTATAATTCTCTATTATACTAATTTCAAATATTACTGTATTCTCATGACATTGTATTTCTACAGCCCTGAAGATGGCTTACAATGTAAGCCGAAACGTTGGCAGATAATCCTTCATTAAAAAAATACATTTTTTTAATTTGTGTTTTTTTTTTTGGATCTACCTTGACCGAACCCCAACTAAAATCATCTTAGAATAATATCTACAGTCAACAAACTCTCATTTTGAACATAAAATCCAGGAGTTTAAAAAAATAATTGTGACAATCTATAACTTTCATTGTAAAAAAAATGATTCATTCTTTGATAAAATTCCATATGACAGTTATTTGTTTATGAAATAATGCTAAAAAAAATTAATACTTACACAAACATATATTTTTGCCAGCTTTTATTTTCAGAAAAACCTACCCGTAGTCTGAGGCCCGTACGAATCTCGTTGGCAGTCCCGACACCCTTAAATCTCATACATGAGAATCACTCATACTTAAACTAAGTACTTAAACTACTATATTTAACATGTTGCCCTTGATAAGTCAATCAAGATAATATCTGACATACTACTGGTAGGATAATCAAATACACAAAGGAAATATAATATCAAAATCTCAGCTACATGCATTGTATAATACACCGATGAATATATCGTGCGCTATTGACACTTGACCTTGTTCATGTGTCTACCGGGGGAGGGATTTGTGTCCGCCAATCAAGTCGGCATGTCCGACCAATGTTAATAACAGGCCTCGAACACTCCATGTTTGTATATTTACATCAATGATTTCACTCTAGACCCGCAGGTATCCCCGTGTAAGGACTTAGTATATGCAATTATTGGAAGGGCAGAGAATCTATCAGTGGGATCACATATAGTGTAATTATCAAAAGTGAATATTTATTATTATTTTGGTTGTTGTTGTTGTTCAACAATTTATTAGAAATATTCGATTTACTCCAAAGTATACTTCTAGTTCAAAATATTAATTCCTTTAAACTATAGATTTATTAATTTAATTTTGTTTTTAAAATCAACTAATTTTAAACTATATTGCCTCCCTCCCTCCACTACCCACCACTTTCTTCCTAATTTCAGTTATTAATTAATTTACGATACAGTTAAGGAAAGGAACTCAAATCTTAAATTTGATTGGTTGTTTCAAAAAAAAAAAAAAAAGGTTACAGTTCGTGATTATATTCTTAAATACATTCGTCAATATTTTAAAATTTTTATTTTTTAACTAGTAAAATTATTATTGATTATAAACATTAGAACATGACATTTTTATGTTCTATTAATTTTTTCATGAAATTTTAAAAATTACTAAAGGAAACATTGAAGATTAATAAAATAAATATTTTGGATTTACCCCAACTAAAATCATCTCAGAATTGAAGATTAATATTTTTTCTCTCTCAAAACTATGTCCCTTATTTCTTAATTATTAACCAACTAAAGCAGCGGTTTTTAAATAAGATTTTAATTCGAATTTTGGTTATATTATTGTGAAAAAAAAAATGAGATTCAGGAGCAGATATTTCTCAGCTACTACGATTAAACAAAATTAAATTATACATTGTACAGATTTTTACATTTGAATGGAACATCATATAACTTATGTTTTTTTTTTTTTGCAATAGCATATACTGGTTGTATTTATACAATGGTGCCAGACTGGTGAATCGTAGCCAGTGACTTTGGTGTAAGCCAAGGATAGTCAAGGACAGCGAGTTTTGGAGATTCAGGATATGAAGATGGTGGAAGTCAAGAGGGACATTATTCAGTGACTATGTTCCTATTAGAAGTCGCCAAATTGTATAACCTCTCTCGCTTGTTAGGTTAGGATACAATCATCTATGGCAATGACATATTTTAGTAACGGGGCGTTTTCGCACTAATAACGTTTCAGAAACAGCAAATTATCACGTTTTAGCTTTACTATGTGGAATTGTTCCCACCATATAAAATCAATCTTGTTTGTTGAATAGGAGAGAAAATTCTTACTAATTATCATAATGTTTTTCTTTTTCGTAAAACATTCATTTTTTTTTTCTTATTGATACACAGTATTTTTTCCTGGTTTCCAAATACAGAAATTTTGAAAATCTTCAAATGTACAACTTCTTTTGTTAGGAAAAAAATATTCATTCCTAAAAATGGATTAAAGCATTAAATTATTAATTTTTTGTTTATTTTTTATACACAAGGTAAATTACCTCTTTCCCATCAAAACATTTTAGGGCTTCATAATGAACACAAATCGTTGTGAAAATATATATTTAAAAACTACTAGTATTTTCTCCCTGCTTTGAGAATTGATACATACAGATATTAAATAAACGGGTTAGTTAGTCTGAATATTTTCAGTAGTAGTAGTAGATCATAATGAAGGGCAATCAACTTCTAGGTTACTATGCCCTATAAATACCCTTTAATATATTTACTATAAATTAGTTAATAAAATACAGGAATCAGGATTATTTCGACCACTATAACAACCTAAATTAATGGATTTTTTTTATTTTTTTTATTTAAATATTATTATTATATATTTAATAAATTATAATAAATAAATTATTATTAACTAAAATAATAAATAATATCTCATTCTTTAATTTAGATTTTCCAGGCTATACCTGCTTTTTTAAGAAAGTTTAACAGCCCATCCACTGTAGAGGGGTTGTTCCCAAGGCACTCCGCCATATTTCTTCCAATGCCTTCCCTAGTGAAGTAATTCTGATAAACTGGGCAAACCTCTATGATGTGCTGGATTGTTAGGTGAACTTGGCAGGTATTACACTTAGGCGGCAGATCTTTGTTAATTAGGTGTATATGAGTAAGGTTCGTGTGACCTATCCGCATACGGGTCAGTATTACCTCTTCTCTTCTATTCCCACGGATGGAGGTGTTCCATTCTTTTGTGGTGTTTTTTATACTCCGCAGTTTGTTGTGTGCTGGTTCTAGCATCCATGCATTTTCCCAGTCTTGGAGTGCCATTTTCCTTAGCCAGTTTTTAAGCTCATCTGGTTCGAGGATACTTAGAGGAGGTTCGAACTGAATATTTTCAGTTCTTCATAACAATATGTTTCTGCCGTTAAGTTAAGAGGCCCTTCGCCAATAAGAGCTGAGTAACATCAGCTGATTCTGAGATGGGGAAAGCTAATTCTCTTTTGTTCGAGAGGTAAGTCAATGGAAAGCTGTCAACTTCTATTGTAAGATTCTTAAATCTCTACCTTAATAAGCATTTTTCACGAAAAATAAATCTTAAAGAATATTTAATTTTTTAATTTAAAAACCATTTTAAAGAAGATACTATGCTCGTAAATGTTGGTCTCCCTAAAACCTTCCCTCTACTTTTCAAAGCACCTTTTGCATGATTTTTAAGTACAGCTGATAAAAGGTAGCAATTTAAAAAAAAATAATCTAAAATGCGAATTTTTCCCAACATAGAGGATTTTATTAAACTTAAATCATCACACATAAAAAAAAATTTTTTTTGGTTTTAATGGCAAAAATCCTAAATTTGAAACCACTGGCTTCGTTAGAAATCTATTTCCATTTTAATGGAAATCTTGCTTGAGACTGCCTTCACTAAATAGACAAAAAAAAAAAGAACATTCCTTTGCAGGCTTATCGGGACTCCAGGTAAACGTGTATGGGTGTGTCTGTCCGCTTGTCTCAGAATCCTTCCTTTACCTTGAAATTGGTAGTCTTACTCCACGGGGTTCCTGAGAATAACTGACAACTTCTTACATCCACGTTCCCGTGCTGTTCTTCAGAAAGTTTTCTTATGTATCAATCGTTTGGGGGGCTTGCGACTCAATGGTTGAGGACACGCGGCATTGCGAATACATTTATGGAGCCAAATCCATATGTTTGTACCACGATCAATTATTAATCCTACTTAAACATGATATATTAAGTATTCAGTATTCATATTAAAAAAAACAAAAAAACACACGTTTAAAATGGCCAATTGACCTAACACCGGATTCATCTGATTGTTGTATATATAATTTTAAATATATAGTTACCACGTTAAAGAACATTTTTAACTATGTCTTTAGTATTAGTCGAATGATACATTTAAAACTGTTCGACTATCAGGATATAACGTTATTACCAAACTTCATTTAAATGTTATTTCCATAAACATTTCATCAAACATTTTTTAGCCTTTCTAATGTCAAATTTTTTCGATATTCGATTCTCCTACGAACTAACACAAAATAATCACTATATATATATATATATATATATATATATATATATGTGTGTGTGTGTGTGTGTGTGTAAAGTTTTAAAGGAATTCTATATTATCTTCTTCATCACTAAGTAGGTAGAACATAAGTGCATTATGGCACTAACGTGGTTCGGCTTGTAGAGTGGGCCATANATGTAGAAAATTAAACACTCGTGGCTGTGATGTTTAGTAATCAAGAACAGGTGGGCTATAGTGTGCAGTAATCACACAAAAAGAAAATATTCCAAATAGAGACTCTTGTCTCCCTCTTTCACTCCTCACAGACGAAGGGCGAGAGATCCCCGAAAATTTTACTCCTTGTGATATTTTCTTTTTTTGTGTTCACTGCACTCCATACCCCACCTGTTATTGATTACTATATATATATATATATATATATATATATATATGTGTGTGTGTGTGTGTGTGTGTAAAGTTTTAAAGGAATTCTATATTATCTTCTTCATCACTAAGTAGGTAGAACATAAGTGCATTATGGCACTAACGTGGTTCGGCTTGTGGAGTGGGCCATACCACGTGGTGACGAGTGGGAACACTATAGTTTTCACTACAGCTGACGAGAGTGTTCAGCCTGACCTCAGCGGATGACATTGCTCCAGATTGCCGAGAGGCCACTAGTGACGGATGTACGGCCTCTCACAGCTGATCGGACACGGCTTCAACCCTCCGAGAGACGCAGGGGCGAACTTACGTCATAAGTAAACTCTCAAATCGGCTCACGGTGATTTATCGGCTCCCTTCTAGAGAGCAATTCTTCTAGGAGAAAATCATTATATCTCTATGTGTATTATTAATCATCTATAACATTGAGATACGAGAAAGATTTATTATGGTAATTCAAGATAGATAGCTTCTGAAGTAAAAATAGCATCAGTAAACAATTGAAATTAATAAGATCGGGGGAAGATCATGCATATAATGCATATATATATAGCGGAAAAGGAAGACCGATAAGACTGTCTCTAGGTAGACTGGAAGAATTTTGTTTTAAAAAAGAGTTTTAGAAAACGTTTTTAAAGAAAATATAATACGATATAACTATGAAGATTGAGCGCTCTCCATTTATATTCTCCCAGACTGCCAAGAGACAGCCTTAGCTATCTTATTCTTAAGCTTGTCTTGAGACATCTATGAGACATCTGCAAAGATTACAGAGCTCCTGCATGACGTGATGTTGTTTTTGTTTTTTTTTTAACTTTTCAAAAGAGATGTACCATGTTTCAAACGAAGAACAATTCTTATTTTTTCACTTTAGGGATGTTATAGGAAAATAAAATGTCTTAATTTTTCTATTTATCGAGGTTAGGAATTTAAAAAATTTTGACAATAGAATGTCAAATGTGAAAAAATTATATTTGAATTCATATGCATTATCTAATTTTATATTTATTAACGAATATTTTAAAGAAGATATATGGAAATGTTTTTTTTTTATTTTCTAATGATCATTAGTAATAATAGTTACAAGAAATGGGTTGGTCATTATAATATCTCTATAAGACACATACACATCACACTTGTTTATGATGCGTATTTATTCATTTATTAATAATTAATATAGCATTTATTTTTATACATGACCTTCTCCATTGTTGATTTATTCGTGGCAACTAATTAATTAAGTACATATTAAATTTATTTTACTTTATCGAAATATATTATTTACTAAAACATTTATTTTTATTCATGAGATAAATGTTTTGTACTTCTCTAGCGAGGAATAAGAAGCGTTCTTTAGTGTTGTGTTGATAATCCTCTGCCTCGACCTGAAAACCCGTTCGGCCTTTCTCTCCGATATGTAAACAGAAAGAGAATTCCCGATAACAAACCTTGATTCACTATCAGCACATCCCCCAACTGGATATCCAATCACGTCCTCACTATCAGCTCTGGGCCTACTCACCCCTCCATTGCCCCAGACAACCTGGCGCCTTTCCTCTGACTGACCGATCAGCTGTTCTCTTGCTTTACCTGCAGCGAACAGTTACTCAGCTCTATGTAACATTTTAGAATAAAATATATTTCTGACTATTAGCTTCACGAAAAAATGCATTCTATACAATCGATAAACAATGTAATTATACATTTACTTTTAATCTTGTAATATTTCCCAAAAAAAGCATTTTAAAAAAATTTACCTGATTTCAAGTGTTGGTTGGGAGCTCTAATTTTAAAATACAGCCATCAAATTCAGTAGTAATACTTTTAATTTAATGCCTTTCTTTAATTCAAGCCCTTTCAATTTAAAATCCTTCTTTTTTAGGTTAAATCATAATAATGTATGGGGGATTTAGATGGAAAACAAAATTTATAATAACAATATTTTGTTTTTATTTGAGTTACGAACAAATTTTTTTTAGTATAATAGGTGCAACTTGTAATTTTCTAACGTTTATTTTATTTAACATTAATAAGAAAAACTAATATTAAGGAAGAAATTTAATAATGTGGTGAAGATGGACGAGCCCTCCTACTTCCCACACATCTTCCCGGTCAGTCAAGAGAAAGCTTTAGTGTACATTTATTTTCAACTCATTGTTCTTTATGATTCTTAAATTAAGTTTATTTATTTACTTTTATTGATTATTTCTATATTTAAGGAAATATGAGATATATGCTAAGACTGTATAGCTCCTGTGTGACGGATTTTTTATTTAAAATTGATTGAGCTGAACCCTCCGAGTAAAAAAACTGCACAAAAAACTCCATAAATTTACCAAAAACATATTTTGCATAGATCATTGATACAAAACTTGTGTTTCAGCTTCACTGTAAGTGTAAGATATTCTTATTAGGATTCTTCTTCCTTGCATTGGAAGAATATTTCTGATGCAAGAAAATAATTTTGTAATTTTCTTGCAAGAGAAATATTTGTTTTTAGGTAAATAATCTAAAAGGTTATTTCCACCACCAATGAATATAGAACTGTCATACCTTCCATTGTCCGTCTTCATTGGTTTCTGCAAACCACCAGGCCAACAGATGGTTTGCAGAAACCAATGAAAACGAACAATGGAAGGTATGACAGTTATTTGTTTTTACTTTGTAGGAATTTGTTAATTTCTTATTTGGGGTTATCAACCTCAGATGAATGTGTCTTTTTTTTTTTTTCGTTCTGTATTCTAATGTTTTTTTTAGACTGATATGTTTTCACATATGTTATGTCTGTTTTAAGTAGACAATAGAGTCTTTCGAAACAGAACCAAGTGTACTTATAAGATGAAGCGTCCCATACAGCAGAAACCCGCGTTAGCGCTGACAGGAAAGATCGGCCATGTCGCTCACTAATGATGACACACGACGGCTCCTCGCCCCATACGGAGGTGACACGCAGTTTGTCGCCCCGCCCGAAATGGGAGCCAGTAGGGGTTGCGCAAAACCCCCGAAAGAGCTCCTCTGCATGCCCTTAGGGGGCGGACAGCCGGTTGCGTCAGAGTGAGAAGTACGGCACTAGCAGCTGGTGGAGTAGGCTTCCTGACGCTTGAATGTACGGCTGGCCGGCATGAAGAAGCACATTGCAGTGGATCTATGAGAACTGTGGGCTTTAAGCTATCTCGTAGCTAATATCGTACGAGCAATGCATATGTATGTTCACGTAGGCTTCGACGGTCGTCAGAAGTATTTACCGTTTCTTCTTCCGGGTTGGACCGTGTCAAATTGGTGTTATTTGCCGAGCATTCGCACATCATGTGATGGCTTCTTCAGGGCTGAAAAGAGAATAAGAGTTGTAACAGAGATATACCACCTGGATTTTATAAAATCTCTCTGTTACAACTCACATTCTCTTTTCGGCCCTGAAGAAGCCATCACATGATGTGCGAAAGCTCGGCAAATAACACCAATTTGACACGGTCCAACCCGGAAGAAGAAACGGTAAATATGCATATGTAGCTTATTTAACAAGAAGTTAATCGTCAAAACTTATATGATCGACCAGGATCTGCCTAAACGAAACAGATCTCCCTATAGTATATAGTATAGGTACATAGTAAAGACCGACTTACGTAAAAGTAAATGACTTTTACTTTACAAGCTTTAAAAGACAATGAGAATAGACCTGCTAGAAAGAGTAAGGTAGGAATTCACCTTTAAATTATTAAATTCTTAAATATCTAGTTCAAGTTTTAAGTAAAACTTTAATTGGACATCATTTCTAGACAAATATACTTTACAACTACCTTCTCCTTTAAACTTATGCCATATTCTTATAATAGCGAAAATATTAGCGATTTTTCCATTCTAATCTTCTAGCCCACCATTCTCACTTATCATGTTGAAACCAATAACGATTACCCCAAACGTGTCCTGTAATGAAGCTCAAATACCACATTTTGTTCCTATATTTTAAAAAGAGCGGCTTGCCAGATCCTGTTAGTTATTTTCTAAAATAAAGTCTTTAATAAGCGCCTTTCGTTAAACGTAAATTAAAGTAAACTTTAAAAGTAAATTTAAGTAAAAAATTTAAATAATCTAGACGTAATTTACTATACAAAATATTAAATAAATAAGAAGAGTTTTTTTTTACCGTAGATATTATGATTAGATGATTTTAGTTGGGGTTCGTTCAAGGTAGATCCAAAAAAAATTATTTAGTCATGGAAATGTGAACTTAAGGACAGGACGTCCTTTCTCGTCTTCATGATAGCCCTGAAGATGGTTTACAATGTAAGCCGAAACGTTAGCAGATAATCTTTTTTAAAAATACATTTTTTTTTAAATTAGAATTTTTTTTTATCTATCTTGACCGAACCCCTACTAAAATCATCTAATCTTTAATAAATAAATTTCCGTTAGAGGTAGTACAAATATGGGGGGGGGGGAGACTTCACTTAATTACTTTTAGAAATTGGTTAACATTCTCGAAAAAATGGGAATTAGATTATCGACTATGTGGAGTATTTCTAGTTGAGGCTAGGTGAGTAAGAATTTAAAATAGCCTTGAGAAAAAAATAAAAAGGTTCAACAAGAATGATAATTTTATAATAAAAGCCATGCTTGCCAAATATTCTCTGTCACAATCAACAGACATGATCGGCATTGCAAGCCTTAACTTTGACATTAAAGAACAAATTCTTATATATAGATTTTGACCGTGTCAAAAAGTTTTTTTTGACAAGATTTTGCACATCCTGCGAAGGCCTCTTCAGGATTGAAAAGGGAATGAGCTCTATTGTTCATTCAGCCCTGAAGAAGTCGTCACACGTTGTACAAATTCTCGCCAAAAAAAAACTTTTCGACACGGTCAAGCCCGGAAGAAGAATCTATAAATATTTCTGGAGTCTATGAAAGCATGAGCATAATTGTTTTCTAATATCTTTTCTGAACAAACCTCTACTATTGATGTTTAATTTTAGAAAAATAAATTTATAATTCAAATTTAATCGCAGTTTTTGAGCCGATTTAAAATCATATGAAAAATGTCAATGACCAGTGAGCTCATTAATTAATAAACTTTCTGTGGGTATTTGAAAAAAAAAACTTGTTATAAGCTACATGTATAGATTATTTAAAAAAAAGAAAAGTATTTCCATTCCTCCAAGTACAAGGATTTAAACCACTGACAAATTTACCAGCTCCAAAACATTTTCCACAATAATACTTTAATAATTAAAATTTAAAAGACAAATTCTATCAATGTCAATACTAGTTGCGAATGCCTAGAACTTCATTAGATAAATAAATCAACATAAATTGATATAAATGTATTAGTCCTTCCATGTTAGAAAGTAAGTGGCTAAACGTAATGCACACACGAAGAAATTTTTCAAAAACTCTTCTTCGGAACAATCCCATTAAATATATTTTACTAACTAAACTTGATAAAAATATTACAAAACATATATCCTTAAAGAGAAACGCACTTTTAAAAACATTCAAGGTCTAATTTAATGAGAAAAAGTGAGAATCAAGGCAAGAGACACTCTAATTATTTTCATTTTCTCTACGGTAGGTAATTAACTGGTTCGAAGTGTAAGAAAAAAGTATTATGTTAATTTGGTAATTCATTACTACAGATACTTCAGTAATTCTTTATTTATTTATTTTTAATATTTTTTTCTTTATTTTTCTTGCTACACCCACCGTCTCTGCTCGTTTTTTTCAATCCTCAGCAGCGATTTTTTTTTTTTTTTTATAANGTCATAATCAAAGTTGACTAATGAAATACTATTCTTATATATCAGTTTCTTGTTTTGCTTAAATGAGTTTCAGAGATAATTCCTACAAAAAAAATTTTTTTTTTCAATATTGACTACAAAATGGAAATATATATTTGAAATAGAAATTCTTTTAGGACTTTTATTAAGAATAATATTTAAAGATAATCTGTATTCTGAATAAAACTTTGAAAATAAGTTCCTTGTTATATATTCCAGACTAGGTTTAGAGGGTTGACAAAAAAAAATTCAATTTAAAAAAAAATGTAATTTTTGTTAACTCCCGACGTTTCGACTTCTACTGTAAGCCGTCTTTGGGGCTGTTGAAATGCAATATCATAAGAAAAACATAAAAACTCTATGACTTACTTATAATTCAATAAATTTTTTATTTTTCAATTTTATGGAATGATAATGTAAATCATGTAGCTTTTTTTTTGTTCTTCTTAAGACATTGCATTTTTAAAAACTTGAAGATGGCTTAAAATGTAAGCCGAAACTTCGGTAGTTAATGAAAAATACATTTTTTTTAATTCTATTTTTTTTGGATCAACCTAAACCGAACCCCAGAAAATTCTATACTAATAATCTCTACGTTGAAAAAAAAAAAACTCTCCATTGATCTTAAATTCCAAACATTTAAAGAGCTACAAGAAAAAAAAATGTTTTTTATTTCAAAGGTTCTATATAGTAGAAATAGTATGCAACAAGAAGGAAGGGGGAGTGATAGATTTTTCCATGTGTTACTAGATCGAACCATATTTAGACTCTCTCTTATGTGCGTAGATAAATTTATTGTAAGCTATAAATGTGGTTGTTTTTTTTTTTTTTTTTTTTTTTTTTTTTTTTTTTTTTTTTTTTTTTTTTTTTTTTTTTTTTTATAGTCGCGAACGAAAACTTTACGTGAAGAAGGAGCCCATTAAGGAGCTCTAGGTGCCGAAAAGATGGCGTTGGAACGATAACTGTCCCAGTTTGAATGTCGCTGCAGAAAGAATCCCGTACCAAATCGCGGGCAAGGTCCCTCCCCCCTGGGATCGCCTTATATGTACAGCTAATTCCCCGCATTGAGCAAGCCGGCGCGCATACATTAGCCCAACCTTCGCCGACGACACTGCCATCTTGGGAGCACAACTCATAAACCGGCTTTTATTTAACCAACCCCTGGCTAGATTGGATTCGCTTTTCAATAAAAAGTTACTACTGATAGCTGCTGGTTGTTTCGCAGGCTTATAAATGTCTTGTAAATTAGGCCTTGCAACCTTACACAAATATTCTTTATGCGTCATATCTGAAAAACATTCTCAATATTTAATATTTAAGAACCAAAAATGGCCAGTTACCACTCTACAGGCAATGTGAGCCTAACTAATTTTCTTAAAAGGAACAGCATATAGGCGTTATTAAAATACCAAAGCCATAATTTTTATCACAAGTAGTTATGCAGGAGGACTAGTCTTCGTCTCGTTGAACGTGGCTCTTTGAACTTTACCAGAGACAGATAAGGATAAATATAATTTACTTAATGACTATAGATAGTTACATAATTTATTTTCATCCACATTTAAAGTTTTATTTTATATATATATATATATATATATAAATTCAATTCATTTATAAATCAAACTCATTAGATGGATGTCTAAATAAACTTAAATATTAAACACATAAAGGCATCTTCCTCTTGGAGTCCATCTTAGAGTTATAAGCATACATACATGTATGTATGTATATTTTAAAAAATGCATATTTTACTTATGTTATTATACAATTTAATTTTATAATAATTTATGTAATTACTTCACTAATTAAAAATAAATATGAAAAATATAAGTATTCAAATTTTTACGTTAATTATTGCAAACCAATGTTTTACGACACATACTAAAATAAACTAGTTTGTGGTAAAAGAATCCTGCAGAGGTTCTCACGGAGATTTAAAGATAACGGCAATAACTTTCTTTGGTTATCGGAAGATAACAGTGTGACTTGGTTTAAAGGAAATCTCATTCTTGATAAGATAGCTTGCAGAATATTTTGCTTCAAAGAGTCTGCTTCACAGTATTTTGTGTGTTTGTGTGTTGTATATATATATAATATGTATGTGTATATAAACGTATATATACATATATATGTATATATACACAATTGCATTTGTTTTTAATCATTATTTTTGAAATTAGTAGAAAAAAAGGTTTTTTAATAAGTACACACATAAGTATATAAAGCAAATAAATAAAAATATTGATTACAGAAGTACAAAACATTTTTAATTTTCGAAAAAACAAATCGATGTTCCCCTAAGGGCAATACAAATTTACTCATTTATTTTCTACTTCTCTTTTGTGTTCATTCTATTTTATTTATCCCCCTGCTAATTCAGATTTATATTCATCGCGGTTGTATGTCCCTCGTTTTCTTTTAGTACGCAATATAATTTTTTTTAACCTAAAATATGAGTAAATATAGAAAAATATGACGACTGTCATGCAAACAACCTCAATTGACACATAACATATGAATGTCTTAAACCGAAAAAGCTGGAAAAGTGTCCGCCAAAATCAGATTTACTATAAAACGCAAACCAAGAGAATTAACAGAATTTAATTTCAAATATATTATAATTTCTTCGGGAAAAGTAAAAGATCAAATCTTAACCTCCAGTATTCTTTAACTGGGGAAAAATTCGGTTTTTCACTTTAACAAAAGTATATCTCTTTCTGATTGCTTTATATCCTTAGTTAACGTAATGTTGCTTCATCAATAGCAAGTATGAAATGGGAATTAAGTTTTTCTTTATTTATCTCTGACCACCTTAGACAATCATATTGGTTAATAAAATTGGGCGAATCTTTTATTTTGTGAAAAATCAAAATTTATAAAATTAAATTCACAAACTATTTAATAAAATGTTAGAGGTTAAATTACATTTTCTTTTACGTTTTTTGATCTATAACAGTTATAGAAACACATGACCAGGAATATATTTAGGAATATAACTGCCAAGGTTGAGCGCTTCTCCCTAGCCTGCTGCTCTTACCTGACACTTATTGTCCTCGCCGGCTTGTCATATCGAATTAGTCATTTACTTTCACTTATGTCTTTTTTAATGGCGTATGGCTTAGATAACGCAGCTCCTGCGTAACAGGCTTACATATGAAATACAATATGTAAGAGTATAACACATATAAGACATATAAGAGATTAAGTGAATTTCTCCAAGCCTTAGATTTACTACACTCTTAATGGCTTATGATTGATAAGAAAGGAAATAAATCGGCATTGATTGTGCTATAATTCTGCTTGGAGTCTCAATATCGCAAGCATACAGACGGTGATATTTATGTATCTCTTATCGAGATGATATATTTTCTGCTATCTTCTTCGGAGGAATCTCCTCTTGCTAGCTCTGACAGTAGCTTGTGAAACCCATTCTAATTCGGGACAAAGAAAAATAAAGAATAATGAGAGAAAAAAAAAGTATTGTATCATAATTTGATATCTCTCTTTAACTCTGGCATAACTGATTCAGTCATTAACGAACTCATCCAAAGATTTCCCAGAAGAACCTAAAATAACGAATTGGATTTTCTCATTTAAGAATGTTTTGACTATAAATTTTTATATAAATGTTTAATGGATCCTGGGATCCGCGTAAAATAGCATCAGGTTAGGAACCATAGAGGTCCAATGTGAGGTTTATATTTTTTTTCTTCGAAAACAGTGAATCTGGATCGGAATTAATATGTCAAAATTACGAGAAATTCTAAACAATTAATGAGAGGGAACAGAATAAAAAAATCTATCTGTCCTCGCCGGGAATCGATTCCTGTTCGATTCCTGGCGTGACAGATAGATTTTTTTATTCTGTTCCCTCTCATTAATTGTTTAAAATTAATGTGGGATAAAAAAACCACAACCAAATAAAATATTTACGAGAAATTCGTTCAGTTTCAACAGGAATCATTCTGAGGTTTCATTTTTTTTTCCTACCCATGCAAACACATGGTGGGAGGAATATCTATAGTGAGCCACCCTATTCTAAACACCATTTACAGATAAATAAAAACCTGCTCATGGGAGTACTCGAACCCACAATGGCCGACTAGAGAGTACCGAACTGATTCTTCAGGCTAAGTCAGTCTCGAAGCTTAAATATAAAATTCCAATAACTCCCACAAAAAATAGAGATTGATTACTAAAGGGCACCTGTGAAGCTTAGGAGTGTGCAGGAGTCGGAGTAAGCTCTCGAAGGAATGGGAATTTCAGCGATGGGTAACAAGTTTGAGAGTCGGAATCCTACGTAACCTTGTCCGAGCTGGTAGGGGTCGGCCCCATGGTATATCCCCCTACATCGGTATGCAAGCCACGGTCTGCAAACATTTCCCCGCAAGGCCTGAAATCATTTCAGGTCTCCCCCTTTGTTGAGACTGCATTTCCCGTCCTCAAGAATTATCCAGTCTCCGGTCTGTGCACTCCGTTCCAAGAGTGCCATACGTTGTCAGCAGATAGAAAAACTTCAATATGAATTTAACAGGAGCGAATGTTTCTCTCCATTCGTCTTCCACACAGCCATGAACTTCTGACAGTATAAGTTTTTTTTTTAAATCTCAGAATAATAATGAGATTTATTATGTATGTAAAGTTTTTTCCGGGTTGGACCGTGTAAAGTTTTTGATGGTTGCCGAGCTTTCGCACATCCTGTAATGGCTTCTTCAGGGCTGAATTCTTCATTCTCTATTCAGCCCTGAAGAAGCCATCACAGGATGTGCGAAAGGTCGGCAACCATCAAAAACTTTACACGGTCCAACCCGGAAAAAACTTTACATACATCTGATGACTGTGGAAGCCAACGAGATTTATTATTTTCATCACTGTAATCTGCCTAGGTCGTATATTGGCAAAACCCAAACCGTATTACCCGTAGAATCGACACAAACAACACCGACATTAACACCAAAAAAATAAAAATTCCCTTACCAAAAAAGCCAGCAATGAAGGACATACATTCGACTTTCACAACTTTACTATTTTTCAACAACGCCACATATAAACGACATCAACATAAACGACCATTAACTGTAAACGTACTCATGTGCATTCGACATAACCCAGCTAACACAAATACATGGAACAAATTTCTTCGCCTTGTTAGAATATCTTCAACATTTTGAAAAATTGTTAGTGACTGAAAATAAATTGCCACATTCTACCTGTTCCTGCACTCTTAAACAGGTTTTCCATCATTATATCCATATTATTTATTATTGTTTTTCTAGCATGCTGCTATCTGTTTGAATCCTCAGTTTTCTCATACCTCAATTATTTTGATTTATAATTCTTATGAATAAATATTTAGATTTCTCCATTTTGAAAAACAAAACAAAAAAAAATCACTCTCACCTCCATGAAAGTTAATGGATTCTCTCTCCCACCTTCTCTCCCTCTCTATCTCCTTCTCTCTCTCTCTCACTCTCTCTCTCTCTCTCTCTCTCTCTCTCTCTGTTGCATTTCAAGATACATTACTTGATGATCTATTGAATTCCACTTCACAAACTAACAGTTTTTCATAAACTTTTTCCAAAACCACTTAAAGAAAATGAAAAATAAATAAATAAAAA